>JAADXZ010000542.1:0-18554 GCA_023338055.1 Phytopythium mirpurense | reverse complement strand
GGTCGTGGTCGTGGTCGTCGTATCTCCCTGCTTGGCGAGCATCTCCGAGGCGCTGCTGTTGCGGCGCAGCAGCCCCGCGAGGTCGTCGTAGCTCTCGGCGCGCTTGCCGACCGACAGCGCGTCGTGCACGGACGAGCGAAAGACGAACGTCTTGGCCAGGATGGCGTCCGCCTTGTCGCCACTGCCGCTGCCACTGCCGCCGACGCGCGTCGTGGCGATGCCCTCGAGCTCGTACGTGCGGTAGATGCGGCGCACGTAGAGCTCCATGGCGGCCTCGCGCACGGGCTCGTCGGCGTGGTCGAGCAGCGAGATGAGCAGGTCGAAGAGCGGCTGTGACAGGTCGAGCAGCACGCTGCCCTTGACGGCCAGGTCGCTCGGCTCGCCCGCCGCCAGCGCCGCCACGTGGTCGCGCAGCACGGCCTCGACCTGCGCCAGGCGGTCGCGGTAGGACGGCATCTTGGCGTTGACGAGCAGCTGGCGCGCCTCGAGCGCCACGAGCGAGTAGCGGTTCTCCTTGAGGTTGGCCAGCTTCTCGAGCAGCGGCAGCAGCGCCGCCGACTCGGCCGAGATGCGCGGCCGCTCGCTCGCGCCGTCCGCCGGCGCCTTGTTGTTGGCGCCGCCCATGTGGCTCAGCAGCTGCAGCAGCACGGCGTTCTTGGCCTCGAGCGCCTGGTGCGACCGCGCCATCTCAAACACCTTGCCCAGATCGTTGGCGTGCGCCTGGCGCAGCGCCAGCACCGCGTCCTCGGCGCTGAGCGTGCTCGCGTACGCGGCCTCGACCGCCAGGTACTGCGTCAGCAGCTCGCCCAGCACGCTCTCCATGCCCGACTGCAAGCCCGCGGCCGCGTACTTGGCCACGATGGCACGCAGCGGGCCGACGCTCGTCTCAAAGTCGCTCTGCGCGCGCGGCGTGGGCAGCGACGCCTTGTGCGCGTCCAGCACGGCGGCCACGGCGGCCACGTCGAGCTCCTCGCCCGCGCCGCGCTGCTTGCGGAAGCTCTCGAGCTTGTCCGTGAGCTGCGCAAAGACCTCGAGCGGGATGCGGCCCGCGAGCGGCGACAGCGCCGCGTGCAGCTCGTCCACGGGCAGCAGCGGGCTCTGCAGCGCCTCGAACAGGTCGGCGACGGCGCGGTCCACGAGCTCGGCGGGCGCGAAGAAGCCCTCGAGCACGGGCTGCAGCACGGCGAGCGAGCGCTTGAGCGTCGGCAGCGCCTGCACGACCGGCGCCGACGCGTCCACGGCGTCGTCGTCCTGGAAGGGCAGCTGGCCCTGGAAGACCTCTGACTTTTTGACGCAGGACGGGTCGTCGAGCTCCATGGTGGCGATGCAGTCGCCGGGCGCGAGCACGGCGCCCTCCGACTTGAGCAGGCGGATGACGCCGGCCTCGGGCGTGAGCAGCGGCATGTACATCTTCATGACCTCGATCTCGGCAAAGGGCATGCCGCGGCGCAGACTGGCGCCGTCGTCCACGAGGTAGCGCGCGAGCTTGCCGGCCGTGTTGGTCACGAGCCGCGTCGGGTCGTACTCCTTGGTGAAGACGCACGTCTGTCCGTCGAGCACGAGCCGCAGGCCCTGCGCCTCGCGCGTCGCGTACGCCACGTGCGACTTGCCGTGCAGCAGCACGAGGAAGCCGCCGTCCGAGAGCGT
Source organism: Phytopythium mirpurense (assembly GCA_023338055.1). Classification (NCBI taxonomy): domain Eukaryota; phylum Oomycota; class Peronosporomycetes; order Pythiales; family Pythiaceae; genus Phytopythium; species Phytopythium mirpurense. The sequence goes on along the minus strand of JAADXZ010000542.1, from coordinate 16,907 downwards.
GCGCGCCTCGACGCGCGCGCTCGAGCCGTTGCAGGCGATGGAGAACTGGATGTCGCCCGAGCGGCTCGCGCGCAGCGCGTACTTGACGCCCTCGTAGATGAGCTCGAGCTCCTCCGTCTGCGAGAGCAGCGCGGGCGCCGGCAGCTGCCCGCGCTCGAGCTGCGCCACGTACTCGTCGCGGCGCGCCGTGCTGGCCTGCAGCGCCGAGCAGACGGCGCCGACGAGCACGACGAGCAGCGGGTCGGGCCGTCCGTGCAGCCGCACCTCCGTGTGCCTCGCGATGCGCTCGTCGAGCCAGGCCGTGTGGATGCGGTTGTGCTTGAAGTCGTCCGACTCCATCATGTTGACAATGTACTCGACCGTCGTGTGGATGTCTCCGCGGATGGACAGCTCCTTGAGCGCCAGCACCATGTTCTTGCGCGCGCGGTCGCGCGTCGTGGCCCAGGCAAAGAGGTGGCCGATCTGCGAGTCGGCGAACTCGTGCACCTGACCGGACGAGTCGACCGAAAAGTAGCCCCAGACGTCGGGCGTGCTGCGGAAGTTGAGCTCCTGGATGGAGCCCGAGGTGGGCCGGAAGCCCGCGTTCGGGTCCTCGGCCGTGATGCGCGCGGCGATCACGTGGCCGTGCGGCGGCGCCTGCGCCTCCGTGTCAAAGTCGATGGGCGTCTTGCCGAACGCCGGCTTCTGGTACAGCCGGCGCACGTCCGGGATGAACTGCAGCGGGATGCCCATGGCCACCTGCAGCTGCGCCGCCGGCAGGTTGACGTGCGTGATCATCTCCGTCACCGGGTGCTCCACCTGCAGCCGCGGGTTGAGCTCGAGGAAGAAGAAGGCGCTGCCCGCGTCCTCGGGCAGCTCGCTGAAGAGGTACTCGACCGTGCCCGCGTTCACGTACTCGACCTCCTTGGCCAGCCGCGTGGCGGCACGCATCATGTCGCTCCAGACCTCGGGCGAGGGCGCGAGCACCGGCCCTTCCTCGACGATCTTCTGGTGCCGGCGCTGCACCGAGCAGTCGCGGCCGCTGAGCGCGATGGCGTTGCCGTACGCGTCGGCCAGCAGCTGCACTTCGAGGTGGCGCGACCGGGGCGCGAGCTTCATGACAAAGATGGGCGACCCGGGGATCTCGCCGCGCACGGCGTCCCACGCGGCGAGCACCTGCGTCTCGTCCGTCACCTTGCGGATGCCCTTGCCGCCGCCGCCCTCGCTCGCCTTGATCATGACGGGGAAGCCGATGCGCCGGCACTCGCGCAGGCAGTGCTCGCCGTCGCGCAGCATGGCGGCCGCGTACGTCGCGTCCGGGATGCCGCCGCTCTCGCGGTAGTCGACCTCGAGCCCGTCGCCGTTCCAGGCGATCGTCGGCACCTTGGCGCTCTGCGCAATGATGGTCGAGCCGATCTTGTCGCCCAGCGCGCGCATGGGCTTGGACGGCGGCCCGATGAAGACGATCTGCCGCGCCGTGCGCTTGAGCGCGTCCGGCAGCGCCGGGTTCTCGCTCGCGTGGCCCCAGCCGGCCCAGACAGCGTCCACGCCCAGCCGCTCGGCCGTCTCGACGATGAGCGCCACGTTGGCGTAGTTGTGGTTGTTGGCGCCGCCCGGCACCTCGACCACGTGCTCGGCCATGCGGATGTACTCGGCGTTGGCGCGCAGGTCCTCGGGCGTGGCCATGACCACGAACGTCACCTTGTGCTCGTCCGCGAACATCTCGTACGACCACTGGCGGATGCTGCGGATCGCCTTGACCGCCGAGATGCCGTTGTTGGCGATCAGCACCGACGTGATGGCCCGCGTGCCCTGCAGCGCGGCCACGTACTCGGCCACGCTCGCGAACGATGGCGCGTGCGAGTCCCCGCGCTCGCGCATCTCGGCAGGCGGCTCTGTGGTAGGCGCGGCGGGGCTCATGGGAGGATCCGTCGCGGGCGACGGCGGCTGCGGGGCGGGGGACGGCGTGTCGGGGGCGGCGCCAGTTGCGGAATGGCCCTCGGGAGTCGCAGGCGGCGTCATACTCGGCAAAGGCGTCGCGTCACAAGCGCGGGGGGAGCGGGGGCGGCTGCGTCACGCAGAGGCGGTCGAGCTGGAAGGACGAATCCCCTTCTCTTGCGGCGGCGAGAGCGGGAATGATGGGCGCGGGAGCCGCTCGTTCGACCCTCTGGCACCGGATGATACAGATACAGAACGCAGCACGCGTGTACTGTGCGGGATGCTAGATTTGATAAAAAGGTGGACAGGAAACCTGTGAAAGTTGATATGGACGCGATGACGCGGCCAGCCAGCTCGCCGATGTAGGCACGATAAACTACGGGAGGAGGACGAAAACTTTCTTGTACGGTGAGGATGCTCGTCATTATTGACGAGCTCCCCAGTATCCAAGCAGACAAGTGAGCTGTTGGCGGTGAATCGATGGCACGCATGCTGTGTGAAGGACGCTCGCCTCTCCTGGCCTCGAATGCGGGTGGTGATGGAAATGGTAGCGGATGAAGCGTGAAGGCCGATCTCTATCGTACAGTAAGTACTGTACAAGTAGCGCGAGGTCTCTCGTTCACCAGTTTTGTTAAACAAGGAGCTGTCCGCCTCTTGCGTGGGGAATGGATTGGAGCGCAAGGTTTCGCGGGGATGAGGGAGCAGTTCCTTGCGGCTGCCAGACGCGCTCCACTGTGTCGAATGTGCAGTACTGTACTGTATGCACTCTACGCGGACCAGCCGTTCTGCGGGTCCGCAGTTTCTTGTTCTTGTGTATCCACGGTGCTCAACGTGGGGTGGGGGTGCAGGTGGCAAGACCATCACTCCTGCATGACGTCACTGCCCATGGCGCGCCGTCAGCTCATGACGCACCCGCATCCTCTGTGAGCCCTACCCGCGACATTGATTGAGTACCATAGCAAACCCAAGTCATCCGATGCGGTTCACGCTTGCGTCGCTCTCGATGACACACTCATGTCACAACCTGGATGCGATGACGCACTTGTTCCATGTACGTCACTCCGAGAGGTACAGTATGCTGCATTGCGCTGAAAGCTCTCCTCTCCATACTGAAATCAAGTGATTTCCTGACCCACACGCGTCGAAGCACGCCATACCTACACCACCACCTTTTCCCCATGATACGCGCCACACTCGACGTTGGCTTCCTGGCCGCCGCGGATTACATCACTCGGGCACAGAAGGCCTTCCGAGGATGACAAGATGCAGCGCCTTGCTGGCTGATGCCACCGCGTCAGGGCGACTGGAAAGCACACGTCGCTGTATTGAAATCGGTAGTTTCGAACCAAGGAGTCCGTCTGCGTGTCTTTCGCTAGCTCTTGCGCTTCTTTGGCGCGGCCTTGGCGCCTGCTCCGCCCTTGGCAGGCGCCTTGCGCTTGGTTCCGGCGGTGGCGCTGCCTGCGGCCGCCTTGGCTGCTCGCCCGCCGCGCGTCTTCTTCTGGAACTTGCTCACGTCCACGTCGGCCTCCTCGTCCGGCTCGCTCTCGGCGTCCGACGCCGGCGGCAGTCCATTGTCATCGTCCGCAGAGGTCGTCGCCGCCTTGCCGCGGCCCTTCTTGACCGTCGTGGACCCGAGCGCCAACTCGACCACCCCCTGCGACTTGTGAGACGCCTTGTTGTACCTGTTGCCACCACCGCAAGTCGGCCAGGGATCGGTTAGTGGGTCCGCATCGATCAGTACCCAGCCTCTGAACGGGACTGAGGCCACGCACATGCGGGTGAAGGCCGTCTTGGCCTTGGTGTCCAGATCGCTGTACGCGTGGCGCTTGACGCCAGGGAATTTGAAGCTCTCCATGGACTCGGTCAGGTCCTCGCGGCTGATCTCGCACTCGTCCAGCAGGTCGATCACCTCTTCGACGTGCTGCACGCACAACCACAGAGTGAGCTGAGCTTCGCATGCTGCCGACACGAGTCGAGCACGACAAGGAAGGAAGGCGTGCGCTTGCCTCGTCACCCGCAAGCAGCTTCCGCAGCAGGATCTCCTTCATGTACGGCACGTAGTCGAGCCGGATCACTGCAGTAGCAGCGCAGACGCCACAGTCAGCGCATTGACCAGCGGTGTCTCAATGAAGAAGACAAAGTAAAGTGCCCGCCTACCTTCGCGTGAACCAGAGGCGTGAGCGCGCATGCGCACCGAAAGCTCGCTGAGCAGGCGCTTGGACTTGGACGCGCTAGAGTTCTTGCCGAGCCATCTGCCGCAGCGAAAGCAGAGCGTGAGACGCTGTCGTATCACGCACGCCACGCCACAAAACGAGCTACCGACCTGGAGAACTCGGGGTGGCCGATAAAGCCTGCCGAGTAGACGCACGCGGCCACGTTGAGCGCGGCCTGCTTGGTGAGCAGGTCCCAGCGCTGCTGTGCGCGCACGTAGTTACCGACGAGATCGCTGTCCGAGATGAACTCGGACGCACGCATGGCGGCATGGAGCTTCTCGTCGGACGAGCTCTTGTTGTTCATGATGCTCTGGATGTAGTTCTCCTGCACCATGAGCGGCATGAGGTCGTAGTCGACGAAGTACGCCTCGTTGCGCGCGTCGAAGCTCGTGTCGCGCTGGAAGATCTGCTGCGTGGCGCTGAACGGGTTCAGCCGCAGCACCTCGTCCTTGTTGTGCTGCGAGGACGGGTCGACCAGGTCCGCGTACGTCACCTTGGTCGTCGTGAGCCGCCACTTCTGCATCTGCGTGATCAGCTGGCGGATGTCGTTGCCGCAACGGTCCGCGGCCTCCTCGATCGCGTTCTTCTCGACCGTGAGGCCCTCGTTGAGCGCGATCTCTATGAGCCGCCGTCCGATCTGCACCTTGGTCGGTCGCCGCATGCGCAGGTCGAACGAGTGGTTGGCCAGCGAGCGAACCTTCTGGCTCTGTCGGTCGTTGCAGATGCAGATGATGGGCGTCTTTGACTTCTTGATGAGCAGGATGAGCTCGGCCGTGCCGCCACGGTCGCCGCCCGACATGCCGTCCACCTCGTCCATGACCACCACGCGCTTGGTCAGACCGACCTTGGCGCTGCCCGACGAGCCGCCAAAGCGCAGCGCCTGCGTGCCAAGCACGTCCTTCAGGCCAGTTTGCAGCATCTTCTTGCTTCGCGTGTCGCTTGCGTTCAGTTCGAGGCACTCGAAGCCGCACTCGCGCGCAACGAGCGTAGCGATCGTCGTCTTGCCGATCCCTGGCGGGCCCGACAGCAGCACCGTCTTGGCGCCGCGGTTCTCCGTCAGCTTGGTCGTGAACGGCACCTTCTTGGTGCCCTTGACATGCATGGCGTCCCAGTCCATCAGCCACTGCTTGAGCCGCTTGCCCAGCTCAATGTTGCCAACCATGTCGTCTAGCCGCGTCGGCTTGTACTTGTCCGTCCACAGCATCTCGTTGACCGGCCTGATAGGACCAACAGCAGCAGCAGGAGAGGTAGGATTAGTTATATCACCAAACCCTGAGTCACAGCGAATGCAATAGACGTACGCGCTCGAGAGCTTCTGCTTGCCTGCGGCCGAGGGTCTGGACGCCGCGGCCTTGAGCGCCGCCTTCTCCTTTTGCATCACTTCGCGCTCCTTCTCGGCGGCGCGGTCCGTGACGAGGTTGAAGAACTCGTTCTGCTTGAGCACGCGCACGTTCTTGGCAAGCGCTTCCTTGTACTTGGCGCCCTCGGTGACGGCCCCGCCGTGCTCGAGCGCCTCGCCAACCACCAGGTACTTGGTGGAGCGCGTCACACTATTGCCGACTGACCCGCCACAGCACTTGACCAGGTGCACGGCAGCGTCGCGCGCCATGCCATTCATCACCCCCGAAAAGGCAAACGTGAGCCCTTCAAGGCACCCTGGCGTGGGCGGCGGCGCTTTGCCGCTCGCCTTGATGGTGATCGGCGCCGTCAGCTCCGCGTCCTCGGCGCTCTCTGCCTCCTGCGCCTACATTGCAGGGAGGATAATCGCGTTGGGTTAGCCATGGCCTATAGAGACCTCACGAGAAGCTTGCCACAGTGACTACTGCAGGCACCTTGATGGCGTCGTCGTTCAGTTTGACAATCTTGACCGGCTGCTTCTTCGGGCTCTTGCTGGCAGGCGCTTTCTTGGCAGGGGACGCCATAATGACGTCGTCCTCGTCGCTCTCATCATCTACCGCCGCGCGTCGCAGCCGCTTGCGCGGCGACGGCTTCCGCCCACGCGCAACGGCCGTCGCTTCCTCGTCCTCCTCGTCCTCCACTGGCTCGTCCACCTCAAACTCCGAGTCGTCATCATCGCTGGGCTTCTTGTGGGACAAGCGCTTGGCCGGAGCGCGCTTCGTAGCGGCTGACGGAGCGCTGTCTTCGTCGCTGTCGTCCAATACGACTACGTCGCGCTCCTTTTTGGCCGTAGCCGCTTGGCGAGTAGGCCGCGCACGAGGCGCCGGCTTCTCCGGCTCCGACTTCTTTGACGTAGGTGGAGGCTTTACCGAGTCCGACTTCTTTGGCACAGGCGCCGGTTTCTTAGCAGCTGTGCTCCATGCAAGTAGCGTGGCTTTTGGTGAGCGACAACTCGAATCACAACGAACCCAAGAAGAAGAACAGAAAGCCGACCCCACCGGGCTTTGCGCCTCCGCCGCTGCTGCTAGCGCCCTTCTTCTGGAAGAACGCGCGGATGTCCATTGCCACCGCCGACGACTTATCCGGTCTGAGGGCCCGCTGCTGTGGCTGCTGATGGGCCCGCGAGGCGCCAGGAAGCACGGGAGCGCGTCTTGACCGTGTCGGACGTTTGTGGCGCCGCTTGCTGTCTTTTTTTGGCTCGCGTATCGGGGTTTTCCCGCCAAAAAGAACCAACCGCGCCAGCTCTTATAGACAGGTGCCACAGTAAGTATGGCGGCATCCCCTCTACAAGATGCTGCGAGTTTTTGAACCAATCACAAAAAATGCAAGATTTCGACGAATAAAATCGTATAATTCTAGTACTCTAAGCGCTTGTGATTACTTATAAGTATGTTTTTGAATTACACAATCCAAATGATTTGGAGCAACCAATCATTATCGCTAAAAGCGTTAAAGGCTCATTTTCACCCAATAAAGAAGCTCCAAAGCCACAAATAGGCGAATCTTGAAGCCGAAAAGTTCAGACGTTCACACTCGACCACTCGACCACACGTTGAGTGGAGCACTCATCGAGCCTCTTGACGCGCCTCGCGGCCTCCGGACGCGCCACGACGCCCCGCTGGGCCTGCTCCGCGACCGCCATGGGCCTCGGCACCGCTCGCTCGCTCAAGTACGTGAGCCTTTGCGTCCTGTGCCTGCAGAACAGTCTCCTGGCGGTCCTCATGCGGCTCTCGCGCGTCGGCGACTCGCCGCGGTTCAACCCCGCGACCGCCGTGTTCGTGGGCGAGGCGCTCAAGCTCGCGACCGCCGCGCTCGTCCTCACGCGCGTGCGTCTTGTCCGCCCTGTGCGCGTGGCTGCGAGTGCCGTGTTACGAATAGTCCAACTAACGCCCCGGCCGCTCCTTGAACGCGTGGAAACGATCTAGGACGTTGCGGCCGTGGCCGAGCCGGAGCGGGCCAAGGCGGTGGACAAGACGCTGCGCGCGGTGTTCGACCGCCGCGAGCTGCTGCGCGTGTGCGTGCCCGCACTGCTCTACGTGGTGCAGAACAACCTGCAGTACGTGGCCATCTCCAACCTGGACGCGGCGACGTTCCAGGTGTCGTACCAGCTCAAGATCCTCACGACGGCCGTCTTCTCGGTCCTCATGCTGCGCAAGTCCATCCTGCCGGTGCAGTGGGCCGCCATCGTCGCGCTCATGGCCGGCGTCGCGCTCGTCCAGCTCGACGACGTGCAGCCGGACGCCAACGCCGCCCACGGCGCGCAGAGCATGACGACGGGGCTGCTGGCCGTCGTCGCGGCCTGCGTGTGCTCGGGCTTCGCGGGCGTCTACTTTGAGAAGATCCTCAAGGGCACCGGCTCCAAGACGACGCTCTGGGAGCGGAACGTGCAGATGTGCTTCGTCAGCATCTTCCTGGCCGGCGGCGGGCTGCTATACAACGACGTGGAGTTCCTGCGGACGCGCGGCTTCTTCTACGGCTACCGCGCCGTCGTCTGGGCCGCCATCTTCACGAGCGCCTTCGGCGGCTTGCTCACGGCCGTCGTGGTCAAGTACGCCGACAATATCCTCAAGGCGTTCGCGACCTCGATCGCCATCGTGCTGTCCGTCATCATGTCCATCTTCGTCTTCGACAAGATGCCCACGGGCCAGTTCGTCATCGGCGCCGTGCTCGTCAACGCCGCCGTCTACGTCTATGGCCGCGCGCCCACCTGGCACCAGGCCGAGGCGGCGCATAGCGTGCTGCCACGCACTGCCGGAGAGGCCGTGGTCGCTGCTGCTGCTGCTGCGGGCGTCGGACTCGGCAAAAAGCAGAACACCGCCTGAGCGGCATCACCTACGGTGGACAATCGGAGCTCGTCTGCCTGCTATCCACTCTGTACGATCGTCGACGACTTGGGGGTACGAACCAATACAACATACAGTAGACTTGTGTCGCTAGAGTGAGTCCCCAGGCAGCTGATGCATGCTGCGGCTATTTCTGGCATGCGATCGTCGCTCAAATGCCTCACACAAGCAGCCACAACGTCACGTGACTCACCGTTCGAGTGCCTTGTAAGGGTGCCAAGGACCATGGCATGGCTTGCAAAGCGTCTCCCGTCGCTCTCCTGGGTCGGAGCAGCAATCGCGCTCGTTGTCGCACTCGGCCACTCCTACTGGATGCGCGCGCCAATGCCAGCGAGCATTTCTCTTGGGGTCTCGAGACGCGGCCACATCGATAGTCCAGCATCCCCGGCGCTCCCCCACCCAGCCAATGCGGTACGCTCGCTCATTGTGTTGCATCAAGGGCTTCACCACGAGTTATGTCTGGCTAAAAGCACCAGATGGGGTGACAGTCGCTGGTGCTGACCTACCAGCCTCTTGTGCGAAGCATCGGCATCAACCACAGGCGGTTCCAGCTGAAGGAACTTGCGTCAACTCTGCCCAGCGCAGTCTTCTCGTCCAACGACTCGCTGTATCTCGGCGTCCAACTCAACAGCGCGACGCTACCGCTAAGCACTTGGAGCGCCACGACCGCCGTCCTCACGCTTCGAGACCCAGCATCCACTCCAGACGCGACGCTCATACTCAAGTCTCGACACAATATGCAGCACAGTGGCAACAGCAGCCACGGTCAAGACGCGCTCTGGATCCGGGTCGACTGGGCCAGCGTCCGACGCATCATGGGCCGATCCGCCAGCGGAATGTTCGCGCTGACGCTTCGTATCTCCAACCCCTACCTCCTGGAGGTTCGCACCGTCCATAGCGTCTTCATTGCAATCCCGCTGGCGGCTAGACCTACAGAATCTGGGCTGACACTGCCGGGTCTCTCGTCCCGCAACACCACAGAATACACCGCTGGAGATTCCGATCGGATGCATCGGAGTCACCCACACCGCCACGGACGCTCCGCTTCAGCCGGCAACATCGTCGATTCGCCACGATTCGAGCACACCGCCGTCGGTGGACTTGCACGTGGCCGACTTGTTCGCGGGCTCGCTGCTACACAAGTTCCTGCTGAAGCTGGACACGGACCCGCGCTTCGAAGCCGTACTGGCTCACCGCCTTCAATGGGGCCAAGCGGTACGTTCTGCGTCGTGGCGACTGTCGCCCGATGGAGTCCCACGCAAGCAGCTAGCTCACTGTGACTTCTCGCGCCGTAATCAGCTCATCTCGCTCTTCTCGGTCGGGTACGCGGCGGCGGTCGAGTGGCTCGGGCCGCTCGAGTTCACGCGCTGGCAGTGGCGATGCTACCAGCTCGCACGCGTGTCCTGCTGGCTCTTCCAGTGTACCTTCATATCGTGGCTCATGGGGGCGCTGGCCGCGCGCTCAGCGTTCCCCCTGGCGCTCGCGTTCGCCTTCAGCTTCTTCGCCGCCTTCAACGCCACCAACGTGCTCATCCTGCTCGAGCCGGACGAGGGTCCAGAGGAGCAAGAAGCTGCCGAGCAGCTCGTCGCAGGTCGGGGACGGGCGATTTCGCGGCGCGCGCGGTTCGGCTGACGGCTCCAGCTGCGCCTATTGGGCAGATACCGGCAGTGGTTGGTGAGAAGCAGAGCTGTGGGATACGATTATCCCTCTACTGAAGAGCGCACCTGTGCGTGGCCAGAGCGCCTGCATCACTGGGAGCTGGTAAGACAAGCGCAGACCTCCCAGCACGGACCGACACGCAACACGAGCGCAAAGCCGACGCGTCTGGCCGCTGTTACCGCCCCGCTACTCTTCGTCGTCCATGGAGAACGACAGCAGCTTCTTGTTGCTGAGCTTAGCGGGCGCGGCGCCCAAGCGCTTGCGCTTCTTCCCCTTGGCCGCGTCCTTGCCGGTCTTGCCGAGCTCTGCCACGCTCTGCATCACCTTTTTCCGCCGCGCCGCCCTGTGCTCCTCCTTGCCATCAGCATCTCCTTTGATGACAGCATCCGTCGCCTCCTCCGCGTCCTTGCGCTTCGCGGCCTCCTCCTCTTCCTTCTTCTGCTTCTTGCTCTCCTGTTCGGCCAGGTATTCGTCGATGGCGGCGCGCTGCACGTCGTCCAGCTCGTGGTCGTCCGCGTCGCCGCCGTCGTCGGGCATGGCCGGCGGCGCGAACTTGGCCTGGATCTCCGGCGGCTGCTGGAACTTCCGCAGAAACTTGGGGATCACGCGCGTGAATTGGGGGTTTCCGCCGCCTCCGCCTTTCCCGCCCTTGCCCTTCCCGCTGCCGCCGCCGCCGGCCATGCCGCGGAACGAGCCGTCCGCGCGCCACTGGTCGTCGTCCATGCTCTCTCTGCTCGCAGTCAAGAATGTGTCAATGCCTGGTTTCATATTATTCATGAGTTTTGGCCAATAATTGAAAGCTAAAGAAACAAAATTAGTGTATTGAACATTATGTGAGGAACGAGCCCACGGTGCTCGCAACCAACTGGCATCGGCAGACCCACCCACTGATCGATCAATCATGTCGGCGCGCTCGCGGTACTTGTGGGAGCAGCGCTGGAAGATCCTGCTCACGACTCAAGCCATCTTCACGTGTGGCGTGATGTACAAGCGCTTCGCGGAGCAGCAGCAGCAGCAACAGCAGCAGCAATCGACGCAGACGCCACAGGTGCAGCAGACGCGCCGCGAGTGGTAGCGCAGTCGAGGGACACGGCGTGGCGTTCGTGCTGGACAAGCAAGCCCTTGCGGGTTGACGCGGCTAGACGTGCTCGATAATTTGAATCTCACACACACCATGTGCGCACACTCACAGCTCATATAATCCGCTTGGCTTGGCGCCTTGGCGATGAATCGGCCATGGTATCAGTCGTTCGTTCCATCCAGGTTGGCGCTCAAAGCAGGCAGTCCTAGTGCTACGATGAGTACAATAAATTCCTCCGACCTCTCTGCTCATATCTCCACTGCGTGAGGCTCGCACGCGCAACATGGAGGTGAAAGGCGTCGCTGAGGTGGCCGAGAGCACCGCAGCTCTTGGCGCGCTCAGACTCAGGCTCAGAGATCTGCGACGCGTGTTGCCCTTACTTTATCCAAATCACAGGGTATTCCACTCCACGGCCCACAGGGTTTTTCACGAACGGCTCGGCATCGACGAGTACTAGTACCGACCACTGTGACCGCTGGCGCGGAAGTGGAGGCGCTTGGTCTGCGAGGACGACGAGGCGCCGCCCGCTGCACCGCCCGGCCGGACATGAGCGCGCAGGTCGCGGTGGTGGCGCAGCTCAAGGCGCACGGCGAGGCGGCGCTGCGGGCCAGCGCGGCGTCGATAGCAACGGGCAAGTCCGCGTGGGTGGCGATTCGCGGAGAGCAGCTGCCGTGGCGCTTCCTGGCCGGGAAGCTGACCGGTAGCATTGACAGCGGGGACCTGGAGCTACGCGACCGGACGGGCGCTGTCTCTGTTAGTGTGGACGTGTCGGGCGCCGATGATGGCTCGTGGCGAGCGCCAAGAGGCGCGGATGTGACCATCCGCGTGGACACGCAGTTCTCGCTGCTCGTGGAAGCGGCCGACGCGGTGGAAGTGGCTGGCGCCTCACCGACGATCGTGTTTGCAGTTCGAGTCCCTTTAAGCAGCTTTGTGGCCGTGGAGAGCGTCGACAGCGAGGACGAAGAGCCGACGAGTGCCAACGGCAACAGTCACCACAAGTCGGGGCTCCAGGAGATTTTCCTGATGGTGACGCACATTGCTTCAGTGACGCGGGCGACGACTCGATGGGGCGGCGCAGCGCGTCCACAGCTCCGACACATCCACGGCGTCGCTTTCGCCGCGCCAAGCGATGCGTCGGCCGCAAGGCTCATAGAGAAGGCGCACTGCGCGGAGGTCCTGGTCGGCGCCGACTGTGCGAGCGCGTGGTATGTCAAGAAGCACGGGCTGTACCGTGTGCGTGTGACGCGGATACGCAGCGAGAGCGACCGATCCGGAGGGTTTCAAGTGCTTTCTCCCGCCGACGACCACGCCGTTCGGGCTGTTCAAGAGGTCTGGAAGCAACAGCACGCGAGCGACAGCGGTCAGTGCAAGAGTCGCATCACGGCGGACGCTTCGTGTGTGTTGGCGATAGTCGACGAGGTGGAACGAACTCTGAGCGAGGTACCTGGGGACCAAGGAGCGCGTCGCAAGCTCCGCGTGTACCGCGTCGACAAGCGTGGCTCTTTTGTCCCAGTCGCCTTCCAACCGCCAACATCTCCAGACACGCCAGACCATAGCGAAGCGTGCTGTCGAGAGCACGAAGCGTGTCGACAAGCATTCGGGGCCACCGTTCCGCTCAGCCAATTGGACCACAGCCCGTCGCAGTTGGAGCTGCGCAGCTGCTTGCCGGCTGCAGAGGTTGTCCAACGGGTCTGCATGCAGACCGTACGCTATATCACAGCGCTATTGACTGTAGTACGTCGGAGAGACGCGAAGACCCGTCGGCAGGTGTCCACATTCCTGGTTCACGGCATTGCCGACACCGAAACCATCCATTTCCCGGCGGCGAACTTGCACCAGCCGCGGTTACTGAGCTTGATCGGCCTTGTGTGCGAGCGGCGGTACTACTGGCGAGAGAGTCCGCAGTTCGTCGGTGCTGTAGCGAAGCTTGACGCCCCCGTGGTCGGAGAGAAGCGTCAGCGAGAAGAGGTACCGTCGCCGTCGATCGCGGACGACAGCTCGTCGGACCAAGGCCGGCGGTTAATGTGCGTCATTCGCGCGCGGGATCTCTCCTCGCTAGACACTGTCGACATTCACGTCGACACTGCCAAGTTTGGGTTCCGAGCCAGCCTCCAGCGTGGCGATGTGGTCGATCTCTCCAAGCTCCAAGGCTTCATCGCGCGCTCGACGTTCCGCGCCTACCTCAACTGGAGCTACTTGACGTCTGCGCGGGTGCTTCGGGTGGCGGGTCCGAGCCTTCCGTCCGAGGCGGAGCTCTACGGGTCGTTGCCCACGAGCTTCCTCACCCACCTCTACTGCGTCGATTCAATCGGCGCGTTCGACCGGCGCGTGTATCGCTACGTGGTGCGGGTCGTGTACGTGAACTACGTGATTCTGAAGCGCAAGTGTCGGTCGTGCCACCGCGCACTGGTGCACGATCGACGGCGAGGGTGGACGCACTCCGCTCCACCAGGCGGGGACGCTCCATCGCTCCACCATACACGCCGGTGCGAATGGTATCAGCTCCAGCACACGGACGCCGCATTGGCACGACACAGCTACGTGCACACGAACGTGCGGTGCATCGTCGACGACGGGTCTGCGCAGGCCGAACTGTTCCTGGAGAACGACGTGGCCTGGGAACTACTCCGGTGCTCGCCGGCGCAGCGCTCCCGTCTCATGGACGTGCGCGTGTCGGAGCTGCGGTTCTTCGCCGGCCAGTCTCCGACGGCCGGCGGGTTCTTCTCGAGCGCCTGGGCCAGCGACGACGCGCTCTACTACGAGAACCAGCTGCGGGAGGTGGTGCTTGGCGCGGTCGCGCAGCTGCGACAGCTCGCCGTGTTCGCTCGGCGCTTCTACAGCAAGGCGAGCGAGAGCGGCAGGAAGGCTCAGAGGCAAGACGGGGCTGCGAGAGGGTCCGGGCCGACGTCGATCCTCACGTTTGGACGCGACGTGCAGGTCGTCACGCGTACCCGAGCGCCCGCCAAGCTCGACGCGCGCCGCGTCGACGACTTGCACGTCAAGAGTGAGCTGCGCCAACTCCTCGCCCGGCTGCGCGTAGGAGGCGAGCCGTGCTAGCGTATTTAATGGAGACGGAAGAAGAAGGCAGGCGTCGACATCGATGAAAGGTGGCAGCCGTTGATATTGAAGCAGGAATGATTGCGTCGCTCCAGCCTATGCCTCAAAATACCGGTGAGAACCGGTATTTCACCCACTGCCATCAGGTGATGCGTTGTCGTTTCGGTAGCATTCTCCCCGCGTTGTCACCACCGCCCTGCGGAGCATGCAGCGTGCAGATGCCGCTCAATGACAGCACTGCGTATTATACAATCGCCCGCTGGGATATCGGTGATATGTAGAGCAGGTCGCTGCTGGCTGTGTGGTGTTGCGCCGTTGGTGTTCAACACCTTGAAGTTGGGTGCGCGAAAGCGCCAGTTCCCACGCGTTGTGATTGGTCCAAATGACTCCTTGACGCCGATCGATTGGCCGAAACCTCGAACCGCCTGACCTCCACGCAAAATCCTGGAGTGATGGTCGTTCATCTTTTCCTTGGGTTCTGGCGGCAGGGAATGTGCCCTCGTTGACTTACCTTGGAGATTGTATGCAACGTACAGTACCGACGAGAACAACAAGGGCAACAATCCAAAAAGCGCGGGCTTTTCCTCGGGACGACCGACCGACTCACGGGTCGACCAGCGCGGGAAGCGATCGAGGAGGGAGGAGGACGCCCCTGCGGCCGCGGATCCATGGACGAGAGCGAGACGGCGGTGGCGCCCCAGGACCTATCAGCGACCGGCGGCGGCGGCGCTCCGGCCGCGGCCCCGGCCAACGCGCCGGCCAAGACAGGCGGCGCGGCCAAGAGCCCCAAGGCGCCCAAGGCGCCGGCCAAGAAGAAGCCGGCGCAGCCCCGCGCGAAGAAGGCGCCGGCCACGACGGACCAGCCCAAGAAGGTGGCGGCGGCGGCCAAGAAGCGCGCGACGACGCCGAAAGGTGCGACGAGGTGGGGACGAGCGATTGCGTATATAGCGCGAGGCTAACGGTTGATGCTCAAGGCGCAGCACGCAAGGGGAAGCAGACTGCTGCAGCGCCGACTGCAACAGCGGCTGCTACTGGGGATGGCGAAGCTCCCGCGGCCGCGCCGGAAACGGAGCTGCGGCAACAGTACCTGCAGCAACTGTACGCTCCGGCAGTGCACCCGTTTGAGAGCTGCTAGGGACGGATCTAACGCGCGGTTGTCGCGCTGGACGTGGCAGGTATCACCTGCTGCACCAAGCGCACCCTGGCCAGGACGCCACCGCGGTCGGTCAGTATGCAAGTGCGCTCGAGATGGAACACTTCCAGAAGTACTCGACCAGGGTACGCCCGCGTGTACCCTCCCGTCTCTAGTGCGTACACGTGACACGTATCCGGCGCTAATATTGCTGTTGTTTTGTGCGCAGAACGAGTACGTGAGTGCGCTGAACAGCGAGCTGTCGAAGCTGAGCGAGATCGTTCGCGTTGGCGCTGCCAAGGCGTCCGGCGCCGTCGACGCGGCCGCCCAGAAAGCAGGGGAGTCAGTGCGATCTTCTGGTCCGGCAGCGGATCAAGCAGCGTCAGCGTCGAGCTCGTTTGACTCTGGACGTGGCCAACCGCGCGGCGCTGGCGGGGAGAATCCATCGGCGAACAATGGCTACCAGCAGCAACAAGGAGGAGGGAGTTCGCAGGATCCTCGAGCTCAGTACCAAGGGTACGCCGGGACGCAAGCTGGGGCTGGTTGCCACCCTGATGCGCGCGGACAGAACGGGACAAACGCATCGATGAACGAACAAGCGCTCATGCAGCAGATGCAGAGGCAGAATGCTCATCCATCGGTGTCGCAGGGCTTCGAACAGCAGACGTATCAAGCCTCTCAGTATTACGCAGCTTCCCACCTACAGCAGCAACAGCAACAGCAACAGCAACAGCAGCAACAGCCACAGCAAATGCAGCGGCAGCAAGCGAGTCAGTTTGCTCAGCAGCAGTCCCGCCAGGAGTTCGCGAACCAGCTCCAACAATACGACCGGAACGTGCTCATCGACTTCCTGTGGAACCAGAAGATGACGCTTGACCAGTGGCAGACTCGCTGCGCTCAGCTTGAGCTGCAGATCGCGTCTCTGCAGAACGCGTTGAACATGAGCTACCAACAGCGCGGGGCGTACGATCCTATGGGACCGCGGCGACTACCCGAGTACCAACAAGTACCCACAACCGAAGCGAAGGATCAACGCATCAACGACGGGTTCGCGCGGGGATACCCTCAACGAGCGCAAGAGCAAGCGCCAGCGCCGGTGCGGCAAACGCTCAATGAGGAAACTCTCCGAGCGCACGACGCGAGCATGGGCGCGATGATCGGCAGCCCCGACCAGTATTGGCGGCGAGTTGGGGTGATGCGGACCATGTACTTGCGGGATCTCACGGTCGCTCACCACGCGTTGGAGAACCACCACGCGCCGCCCAACTCGGCGCAGAGCATCAAGGCCGACAACTTGAAACACAACGTGTCGCTGGCCCTGAATGTGCTCCATGAAGGCCCGCAAGGCGCGGAACCACGATCCTTCGACGTGCTGGACTCGATCGAACGGTTCATGCAGAACACCGTGAAGCCTATCGTGGACAGGATCCAGTCAAGAGCAGCGGGGCTATCAAGCCCCGCAGTCAGTGGCGACAACCGAGCGACGGCACAATGTCCAACCTCCCAAGGATACTCGGTGAAATCAGAGGCTAATGGTGTAGGTGCTGAAGGCACACTCCCTCCAAGCCAGCAACAGCAGCAGCAGCAGCAGCAGCAGCAGCAGCAGC
>JAADXZ010000541.1:0-18555 GCA_023338055.1 Phytopythium mirpurense | reverse complement strand
TCACGGCGTGTTGACTCACCAGACTCCATGCGGGCTGCTCCTAGAGGCCCGTGGTTACCGCCCGTGGTTACCGCCCGTGGTTACCGCCCATGGCGACTGTCCATGGCGACGGCGGTGAACGGTCGCAGGCCCTGGCTGCTGCTTCGACCTCTCGCTCTCTCTCGCTCCGAGCCTCCGACCCGACGCCATCCATCCCTAGACAAACGGCCGGCGTGTCGCCATGCCGGCGCTCAAGATCCTGGTCGTAGGCCCCAAGGAGGCGGGCAAGACGACTGTGCGTGCCGCTGCTGCTTGCCGTCTTGGAAGCGACCAATAGGTAGGTAGGCGTTGCCGTCGCGCTGGCTGGCTGATCCGCGGATTTGCCTCGGCAGATCGCCAACTACCTCGCGGAGCACTCGGACCGCCTCGGCAGCCAGGAGCGGTACCAGCCCACCGTAGGCGTCCGGTACGGGCGAGTATGAGCTCCTCATGACTCGTTGGACGCTTACCTAGTGTCCGATGCCTCGCGCTGTCGATGCGACGGACGCCTGGCAGGATCCTGGAGCTCGAGCGTGGCAAGAGCTCCATCGAGCTGTGGGACGTCTCGGGCGACCAGATGTGAGCGCTAGACGCTATAAATGCCGCATGCGAAGCTCTCCCTCTCTCTCTCTCCAACTGCTGATCCGCTCTACTGTGTCTCGCCTCCGGTCCCAGATACGAGGCGTGCTGGCCGGCCATCATCAAGGACGCGGACGGCGTCATCCTCGTGTACAACCCCGAGTCGCACGTGCACGAGAGCGAGGCCATGCTGTGGTGCGTGGCTCGGACGCCCTCTCGTCCGCGCTTTGCTCGCACAAGTACTGTACTGAACACTCAGCGTCGACGGACGCGGCGAAAACAGGTACGAGTGGTTCATCCAGAACACGAGCATGGAGGCGACGCAGTGCCTCGTGCTGGAGCACTCGATGGGCGCGAGCCCGGGCGCCTCGAGGAGCGGCAAGGCGCGCCTGCCGCCGAGCCTGCGCGCCGTCGCGACCTCGCTCGACACGCCCAACGTGTTCCGCTCCGAGTTCGACAAGCTCGTGGCGGCGGTGCAGGACCACCAGGCCGCCAAGCAGCAGCAGCAGCAGCAGCAGCAGCAGCAGCAGCAGCAGCAGCAGCAGCGGGCGCGCAAGTAGCGCGTGGGAGTGACTGACTGACTCGTCGTGCGCCGTGCTATGGAAGCCGACGTGTCATTCGTTACCGGCACACTTTCACGTAATCTACAGGCGCTTCTTGCTTACAGGAGGCCGCTCGGGCGCTCAATCTACTGACTGCACACGCTGTTGCGTCTGGCCGCCGCCGCCTCCTCCTCCTCGTCCTTGTCGGACCCGCGCTCGACGGGCGAAGGAGCGCGCTCGCGGCGCAGCAGGCGGTCGGGGAAGGGCTGGAGCAGCTCGCGGTCCTCCGGGATGGCGTTGTCGCCGCCGAGCTCGAGCATGAGCATGGCGCGGCGCGTCAGGTGCATCGCGCGCGAGAAGGGCACGCGCGCGCCGCCGACGCGCACGCCGAGGTGCTCGCCGTCGCGGTACGGGATGGGCAGCTTGACGGGGACCCGGACGCCGGTCGGGGTCGGGGTCGGCGCCACGACCTTGCGCTTGTACAGGCTCGAGTCGCTGCTCTTGAAGAGGGAGAGGAAGAAGTCGCGCTTGCGCCTCCGCTTGGCGGGCTCGGCCGGGGCCCGCGGGCTCAAAGGGCCCTCTGGCGCCTCGGGCGGGGGCAGCAGGCCCAGTTTCTTTGTCAGCTGGCTGCGGTCGATTCGGCAGGCCTGCACCCGCGGGCGCTTGACCCGCAGGTCCTTCAGTGGCGGGGCCGGCGACGCGTTCGTCTCGGGCATCTCGGGCATGGCTGGGGTGGGGTGGGGGCGTTGATGGGATCTACCGTATCTGGTCTACTCTGCCGACTGACTGGGTGTGGGCTTTGACGCAGGTTGGGAACTAACAGGAAGGGCAGAGGGAGCGATCCCAGCGCGTAGGGCCTACAACCCGCCGTGCGAGGAGGAGGAATGAATCCGTTGGGTGGCGTGGATAGGAGCTGCTCATTCCTGAAGATGAGGATGGGCCGGCGGAAGCCGACCATACAAAACCCAACATTAAAAGATCCGGTGGGTCTCTTACGAGGTGCGGCGGACGCATTGGCGCGCGCACAGCGTCCGTTCTGTCGCGAACGCCCATTCTCTCGTCTTTCGTCGCACGGGTGGAGTTTGTACTGTATTAATATGAAACTGAGTATGCTGCTGGCATTTGGCCGACATCTCCGGCCGTGAATCAACTTGACGTGCCAAGCAGCGGTAGCACTCGAAACTTCAAGCGCGGAGAGATACGCGCCTCCATAGCCATGGCCATCATGCCATTAGCATGGAGCCACGATGCCAACGGCCGGCTGCGCCTGGACGCATTGACGCATTTGGCCGTTTGGGGCGTCAACATGGGTGAGACAGAGTCGGCGCTGCCAAGAGCTGGTCAAGCGAACACATGCGGCTCGCGTCTATGCCCAAAAGTGCGATAATGCCAAAACAAGGTGCAAATGTGTTTGATGGCTCATTTTTTGCATCACAGTGCAACCCGGAACCACCGTGTTCTGTGCATAGTTGGTGTAGCGTACCTAGAACTAGATGCAAATCTTCTGGACAGGCGACGCCAGCACCAATGTATCAAGTGGCAGGCGATCAGCGACCCGTCAGCGATCCATCGGCGATCCGCCAGCCTCTGGTTCGACCCAGAGAGTCTCCAACTACTGTACTATACGGTATGTAAGAGACCTCGCCCTTGATTCCAGCTGCTGGAATCTTGCAGTAATATCGCAAGGCAGCCGTTCCCGCGAGTGGCACTGACGTCATTGGCGCCAAGTTCAAGTCTGAAGTGTCGACCAGCGGAACGAGATCTGGATTGGCTACAATCCGCATCTAGCGCGTGTGATTGGCTGATTTGCACTCTTGTGCTTTAAAGTGCGACCGACCAACCTGCCGTCAAGCCAACGTACATTACCGGTATTTGTAGTATCCACCTCGTGTGGACCGACGCATCCTTCCGTGTGTGTGTGTGTGTGTGAGAGAGAGAGAGTTTGTGAGTATGCGAGTGCGTCTCCCCACGACCGCCTACGCGTGCGTGAAGGGCCTGCTGGGCGCGCGCACGACCTGCGCGACCGTGGGCGTGGGCTTGCCGGCCTCCAGGTTGCGCGTGCCGCGGTGGCCGCGCTTGCCCACGACGCGCACGACCACGACGAGCACGGCGACAGCGACCACGGCGCAGCCCACAAGGACGGACAGCGCGAGCGTCGACAGGCTGGCGCGGCCGGGCGCCTCGCCCACGTGCGCCACCTCGACGCCGTCCTCCCACGCCGACACCTCCTGCAGCTGCGCCGACCGGATGCGCGTCAGCCCGTGGTCCCTCAGCGTCGCGACGAACTCGGCGCTCGCGTCCGTCTCGACCTCGGCGCTAGCCGCGGTCGCGTTGCCGCCCTCCGACGCGTTGGTCGCCGCCGAGTACACGACCAGGAAGCGCTCGAAGGCGCGCACGCTCGAGTTGAGCGAGATGAAGACCGTCACCTCGCTCGCGCCCCACTGGTACCGCGCCAGCTCGTCCGTCGTCACCACAGAGCGCACCTCGAACGCGATGTCGCTCTCGCCCAGCGCCTCCGCCGTGGCGGTCGGCGCCGGCGTGGCCAGCTCGGACAAGGAGCCGTCCGCGCCCGGCACGACACCAGCGTCTTCCGAGCTCACGCCCGAGCTGCTGCTGGACACGGAGGCCGCGAGCCGCGCCAGCCGCGCCAGCAGCCGCGTCTCGGCCGCGTTGGTCGCCACAGCCACGTGCTGCTCCTTGGCCGCGCCGCTGTCGGCCTCGTCCGCGTCGGTCGCCGCGTCGGTCGCCGCGTCGGTCGCCGTGTCGGTCGCCGTGTCGGTCGCCGCGGCGGTGATGAACTCGCGCAGGCCGGACGTGAAGGCGCGCGTGACGTTGTCGTTGAACATGCTGGCCGTGTAGCCCTCAATGTCGACGACGAGCGCCAGGTAGTTGTCCGGCGCCTCGCGCTGCAGGCAGCGGTCGCTGCCGCCGGCCGAGCTCTCGCCGGGCGCGCACTTGGAGCAGGTCGACTGGCCGCCGAGGCACGAGTACCCGGGCTCGCAGCTGCACGCGATGCACTGCGTGGACCCCCCGGTCGAGTAGAAGCCCTCGGCGCAGACGATGCACTCGCCGTCGCTGCTCGCAGCGCCCGCGGGCGACGCCTGGCCGCGCGCGCACTCGACGTGCTCGCACTGCGCGGCGCCGCCGGTGGAGAACATGCCGGCGGGGCACAGCGCGCACTGCTTGTCGCTCACGTCGGCGCCCGAGGGGCTCGCGTAGCCGGCGGCGCACGTCGTGGGCGCGCAGACGGCCGGCCCGCCCGGGGAGAAGGCGCCGGCGCCGCAGAGCTCGCACTGCTCGGTGCTGCTCGTGGCCCCCGGCGCGTTGGAGCCCGAGCCGGGCGCGCACTCGGCCGGCGCGCACGGGCGGCCGCCGCCGGGCGAGAACCAGCCGGCGGCGCAGACCGCGCACTGCTCGTCCGGCGTCGAGGCGCCGGCCGGCGCGCCGTGGCCGGGCGCGCACGTCGTCGGCTGGCACGGCGCGTCCCCGCCGGCGGAGAAGGAGCCCGCGGGGCAGACGGCGCAGGACGCGTCGGCGGTCGCCGCGCCGGCGGGGGACGCGGACCCGGGCGCGCACGTCGTGGGGCCCTGGCACGGGGACGCGGCGCCGCCGGGGGAGAAGAGCCCGGCGGGGCACCGCGCGCAGTCGTCGGTCGCGTGCGTGGCGCCCGCGGGCGCGGCCGCGCCGGGCGCGCAGGCGGTCGGCAGGCACGGGGCGGCGCCCCCGGGCGAGAAGGAGCCCTCGGGGCAGAGCGCGCACTGGTCGGCCGGGTGCGACGCGTTGGCCGGCGCCGCCGCCCCGGGCGCGCAGTGGGTGGGCGCGCACGCGTGGCCCGGGCCGAGGCCGAAGGAGCCGGCGGCGCACACGCGGCACTCGTCGAGCGCGTCGGCCGCGCCGCTGGGCGTGGACGCCCCGGGCGCGCACCGGCTCGGCGCGCACTGCGTCTGGTTGCCCGCGCCAAAGAAGCCGGCGCCGCACGGCGCGCACGTGGCGGTCGCGTCCTCGGCGCCCTCGGCCGTGGACGCGTGGCCCGGCGGGCAGCGCATGGCGACGCAGGGGGACATGCCGCCGGGCGAGAAGGTGCCGGGCGGGCAGAGCTCGCAGCCCTCGCGCGGGCCGCTGGCCGCGCGCGTGGCGCCCGTGCCGGGCGAGCACGCCATGGGCTCGCACTGGCCGGCCCCGCCGAGGCTGAAGGTGCCGATGGGGCACTCCTCGCACTCGCCGCGCTCGTCCGCGGCCCCGCGCGGCGAGAAGAAGCCCGGTGGGCAGGCCGTCTCGAGGCACTGCGAGTCGTTGCCGCGCGCGAAGGACCCGGCCGCGCAGATCTGGCACTGGGCCACCGGGTCGCGCGCGCCGGGGCCGGCCGCGAAGCCCGGCGCGCACTCGGCCATG
The DNA here is from genome assembly GCA_023338055.1 of Phytopythium mirpurense. Classification (NCBI taxonomy): domain Eukaryota; phylum Oomycota; class Peronosporomycetes; order Pythiales; family Pythiaceae; genus Phytopythium; species Phytopythium mirpurense. The sequence goes on along the minus strand of JAADXZ010000541.1, from coordinate 13,024 downwards.
GCGCACTGCGCGCCGCCGCCGGCGCTGAAGAAGCCCAGGGGGCACGCGTGGCAGTTGCCGCGCTCGAGCGAGTTGCCGCTGCTGGGCGAGGCCGCGCCGGCGGCGCAGCCCGTGGGCCGGCACGGGTAGTTCTCGCCCGGGCTGAACTCGCCCGGGCCGCACATGGTGCAGTTGGCCGTCGCGCTGGACGCGGCCTCGACAGACCCGAAGCCCTTGGGGCACTGCGCCGGCCGGCAGACGCTGTTGCCCTCGGTGAACGAGCCCGGCGGGCACGGCAGGCACGTGACGGCCGCTGCGGCCGCGGACCCGTGGGCGCTCGAGGCGGCCACGCCGCTCTCCTCGGGCGCGTAGAAGCCCGGCGCGCAGCTCGCCGGCGCGCACAGGCTCGCGCCGCCCGCCGAGTACGTGCCGATCTCGCAGCCCGTGCAGTCGGTCGCGTTGGCCGCGAGCTCGTTGGCCTGCCACCCGGGCTCGCACTGCGCCGGCGCGCACGCCGGGGCGCCTGCCGGGGCGAACAGGCCCCTCGCGCACGGCTCGCAGAGCGTCTCGTTGCCCAGCGACGAGTGGCCGGCCGGGCAGTCGACGCACGAGCCGACGGCGTCGGACGCGCCCGCGGCCGAGAACTGGCCCGGCGGGCACTGCACGGGCTCGCACTGCGCCCTGCCGCCGCGCCCGAACGAGCCCTGGGGGCACTGCGCGCAGGAGGCCGTCGCGTCCGTGGCCGCGGGCGCCTGCGACGCCGACCCGGGCGCGCACTGCGCGGGCTGGCACGTGCTCGCGTTACCGACGCTCCAGTAGCCGGCGCCGCACGGCTCGCAGTCCTTCTTGGGCCCGCGGGCGCCCGCGCCGGCCGAGAAGCCCGGCTTGCACGTCGCGTCCTGGCACTCGGCCATGCCGCCGAGCGAGTACCGGCCCTGGGGGCAGAGCAGGCAGTCGCGCGTCGCGTGGGTCGCGCCCGCGGGCGCCGAGTACCCGCCCGCGCACTGCACGGGCGCGCACGCGGCCGCCCCGCCCGGGCTGAAGTAGCCCTGCTGGCACGGGCGGCAGTCGTCGCCGGCCGTCGGCGCCCACGCGGGCTCGGACCCGGGCGGGCACGCCATGGGGAGGCACTCGTCGCGCCGCTCGCTCGCGAACGTGCCGTTGCCGCAGGTCGCGCAGCTCGCGTTGCCGCCGGGCGAGAAGGACGTCGCGTTGCACGCGACGCAGTCGTCGGTCGGGTGGCCGGCGCCCGCAGGCGCCTCGGAGCCCGGCGCGCAGTCGCTCGGCGAGCAGAAGAGGCTGGTCGAGAAGCCCAGGTGCAGGCCGAGGTTGTGCACCTTGGTGCTGGCGCTCGTGCCCGTGCTGTAGGCCCCCGCCGGGCACGGGACGCACGCGGAGCCGAGCGCGTCGGGCTCCGAGCCGGCCGCGCAGGTCGGGTACTGGCACATGGACGCGTTGCCGCCGGACGACGTCCCGTACGGGCACGCCTGGCAGTCGGCCGCGGCGTCCGTCGCGTTGTACGCGGGCTCCGCGCCCTCCGGACACTGGGTCGGCGCGCACTCGAGCGCGCCGCCGGGGGAGAACCACCCGATGTCGCAGACCTGGCAGTCGGCGGCGGAGGCGGCCGGGCGGTTGGGCTGCGAGCCGGGCGGACACGCCATGGGCTCGCACGCCGCCGAGTCGTTCCCGGGCGAGAAGAGCCCGAACGCGCAGTCGACGCAGTCGGCGGCGGGCGACACGGCGCCCAGAGCGGCCACAGAGCCCGCGGGACACGTCGCGGGGGCGCACACGCTCGCGCCGAGGTCCGTCTCGCGCAGCGTCGAGGCGAACTGGCCCCGCGGACACGCGACGCACTCGGTGGCGTTGCTGCCGCCCGGCGAGACCGTGCCGGCCTCGCAGGCCTCGCAGTCCGTGGCGCTCACGGCCCCGCGCTTGGCCACGGTGCCGCCGGGGCACTGGACCTCCTCGCACTCGGTCACGTTGGCTCCACCCGTCGAGAAGGTGCCGGCGGCGCACTCGGAGCAGTCGGAGCTGTTGGCCGCCCCGGCGTGCGCGAAGTGCCCGGCGGGGCACTCGAGCGGTTCGCACGCCGCGACGCCCCCGGGCGAGAAGGAGCCGGCGGGGCACTCGGCGCAGTCGGTGGCGCTCACGGCCTGCGCGTTGGGCGTCGACCCGGGCGGGCACTCGAGCGGCAGGCACTTGGCGGCCGCGTCCCCGGCGTACGTGTTGGCGGGGCAGTTGCGGCACTGGTCGCTGCCGCCGAGCGAGTGCGTCGCCGGCGGGCACGCCTCGCAGGTGGACGACCCGTCCGTGGCGGCGTTGGCGGCGCTGGCGAACCCCGCGGCGCAGCGGCACGGCTTGCACATGTCGGTGCCCAGGACGTCGCTGTAGAAGCCGGCGAGGCACGGGATGCAGTCGCTCGCGCTGGTCGCGTGCATCGACGGCATGGAGCCCACTTCGCAGCTCACGGGGTACTCGCACGCCTCCATGCGGCCGTCGGACCACGTCCCGAAGACGCACTCGGCGCACGCGTCGGCGTCCAGGTCGAAGTAGTGGCTCGGCTCGCAGAACTTGGCCGCGTCCTCGACCGCCTCGGGCACGTACACCTCCCCAGCGGTCGAGCTCGACGCGCCCTGGGCCTGCGCGAGGCCCAGCGCCGCCGCGACCAGCAGGAGCCTGGCGGTCGCTCTGCGTCGCCCTCGGACGCCATCAAAGACCATCGTCCCAGCGTCTCTGGAGCTCAGGAGCGGCTCGCGAATTCGTGAATGCCGCGGCCGCTGCCGATGGATAAGTAAGCGAGCCCGATGGGTCGCGGGGCGGCGGCGCAGACGCCAAGGGGCGATCGTTTCGCGCCCAAGTGGCTGGCGGGAGCCCCTTCATGGGCGACCCTGGCTCGGGATCGCCGCTTCATTGCACCGGCCGCTGGAGGCTCCTGTCGCTGACGAAACGCCACCGCCCAAGGATCGCTAGCCGAACAGGAAGAGGCAGGCTTGTCTCGCTCCGAGGGAGGCCCGAACGAGGGCGTACCGTGCTAATGCTGTACGCGCAAGCGGCTGGCCGTGGAGGCTCGTAACGGACTCGTTTCGGCCCAAAGGACGCTCGCGACGCCTCGGTACGCGCGAGGAGTGCGCGGCCTTGGACGAACGGCTCATGCGACTCGACCGCCTCTTGGTCTGGGCTCGGCAAGGTCAGCGCTCGGATAGACGGCAGCGACCGAGTCTGCGCAGCGCCGTCACGGCAACTGCGGATAGCAGACAACGCGGGCACTAGCCACTTGCATAAGACACTGTAGCCATCAAGTGAGGTCTATAGGTTCGCGAACATGCGCTACGGAATCCCTAGCAAGGATTACCAAGAGCTTCCGAGCGCGAGCCTCGTAGAGCGCGTGACTCCCATCGGGGACGCACAAAGCCAACGGGCGAAGGCGAGTGCATCGGCAGGGCATTCGCCCTTGCCCGTTTGATGTTGGATAACAAGTATTACTATGAATGACGAGGCGCTTGCTTCGCTTCACCTTGGCCCCGCCACACCCTCTTTGAGTTAAACACTGGCTCGCGCAGGGGCGACGGCATGGTCAGAGGCTGTCTATCCATCGAGCGCCAGCATCTGCTCAGTGACAGTGAGCCACTTGCTCAAAGCGCGAGCGCCTCGAGTACGTGCGGCTTGAAGGACTGATTGGCCAGTGTTTCGTGTTGTCAGGCTCAAGTCTGATCTCACCACCGCACGTCGTCTCGGGATGGTTTTACATTACGCCCTTGCTTGAAGCATTGTGTGCCTCATGCTACCGACAGATCGCCGCCGCCGCCGACCAGCGGGACGCCCGGGTGGACTCTATCAGGGCCAACTTCACCTCGGAGAACATCCATGCATCAAGACCGATAGTTGCTTTGGCTCGCCGATCCTCACGCGCACAGCCAACCACCGACGACGACGGCTCGACCAAGTACCTGTTAGGCGCCTCCTCCAAGTGCCACAGAGTGGCCACCAAGCGGCAGTAGGCCGCCATGACCGCGTACGGAGCCGCCCGATCCTGCTCTCGCTCATTCGGCGCTTGGTGCTGGAGTTCAGCGGCTGGACCCATCCATAACGCGCGTCCACCAGAAATACCGGCCATCGAGAACGCCAAGGCCCTCAAGACGTGGCTGTGCGACGGCTTCGGCTTCGATGGCACGCTCAGCGCCGATACGGTCGACGTCTCCGTCGTGGCCATCAACGCGTAGGGCGTGGCGGACAACGACTGTCGTGCTCTTCCTGGTGCTACCACCGTACCGCTCGTACTCGGTGCCCAAGGCCAAGACGCTCGTGAAGTTCTCCACGGTCGGCCTCGCCCTGGCCGAGTTCACGACTGTAAACTTCACGCTGTCGATGGACACCTAAGGCGCCTACTACCGTACCTTCAGACCAACCAAGACGCTAATCGAGTGGTGGACAAGGACGCGGACGGAGTGCGTGGTCGCCACCAAGCCCGAGAGGGACGCCACGGACCACTGCGCTCAGCTGCTCTGCATGCTACAGGGGCTTCTGGCAGTCCCATGCCCGCTAGGGACTCTCCAGCTCTCAGTGCGTCGACGCGAGCGGCACTGTACGTGATGGTGGGGCCGGTGGGGGCACAGCATCGTGCCATGAACCCATACTGTACACTCCTCGGCAGACCAAGTCTTGATCAATGCGACCGTTGAAAACGATGGCTGGAAACCCAATGTTGAATGTCAACAAAAACGTGGGACGTACAGTCTCAGATTTAACGCGTCGCTTTGATTCGTCTAAATTGTCTATCCACACTTTTCAGCCAATCTACTGCAGTTCTCAAACTATTTTTAGCCACTCGCGGTCGTTTCCCGCCAACCTAGAGCTGCCAACCTACAGATTCGGGTCAGCACGACGCCGGATTGCTCAACCGCGGCGTCATTGCGACTCGCTCGACGCCGAAGCCCGACACTTGCGATCGACCGCTGCGCGCGATGGAGACGGCTGCGCGCTGCGACGGACCGAGCTTCTGGCCCTCGGACGACCCCGAGGGCCAGGGGCGGCCTCAGGGCGGCCCCACGAGCGGCGGCTGCGCCAGCGGCAGCGACGCGTCCGCATGCTCGCCAACGAGTGGGCCGACGGGAGCTGCTGGGCCCGCAGAGACGCCCTTCGCATTGTACGCGGCGCCAACCGCGCCCCACGGCCACCTGCACGAGCTGAGCGCGTTCCTGGCGGCGTCGGGGGACGCGCTGCCGGCCCACGGCGCCATGTCGTCCACGCTGCTGGACGAGCTGCTGGGGGCCACGGACGACATGGAGCAGCCGTCGGCGCTCGCCCAGAGCGCGGGGGCGGCCCGTTTACCGGCTTCTTCGCCGCCCCACGCGACGGCGCGGCTGCTGCAGCTGGAGGACAACTACGAGCGCAAGAAGAAGCGCGCCAAGATCAACCGCAAGGACCTGAACGCGCGCTTCCAGGAGCTCATGGAGCTGCTGCGCCTGCGCGAGGACCGCAAGCTCAACCGCGCCAAGGTGCTGGAGAAGGCCATCGAGCGCATCGAGCAGCTGACGTCCGAACTCGAGGCGGCCAAGGCCCGGCTCGGGGGAGACGCCCACAGCGCGCCGTCCGCCGTCCACAGCCGCCTCTCGGCGCTCTCTAGCGGCAATTCGGCCCCGGCCATGGGCCCGATCGCGCTGCCGTCTCGGCGGAGTGCGGACTCTTCTATAGAGAGATCAAGTGTCGCGCCAAGCAGCTGCCACTCGACCACCGCGATGGTGCCCATCGCGGCCGGAGCGCACCCGTGGGGCTCGGCGGCGGGCTCGGCGATGTCGATGGTATGGGTCCCGTGCCCAGTGATGGGCCACTCCCTGCCGACGCCGGTGCCGATGGAGGCGGGTCGAGAAGCCAGCGGTGCCGGGGCCAAGCGCCGCCGACTCGAGGCGTCCGCGTCCGACGTTGAGAGGGACGAGCTGGGCCAGCGCATGACTGACTGCGACGTGGAGACGGCTCCAGAGGCCTTGTCCGTTGCGGTCTGGGCCGTCCACGAGATCCCGACGGTGCTGCATTTCTGCGACGCCTGGACGCTGGCGAGCGTGATGCGGACGTGCAAGGAGCTGGCGCGGGCCGCGAGGCGGGAGGAGCTCTGGGCCTCGCTCGTGCAGTGCCGATGGCGAACCGCAGCTTGCGGACCGCAAAAAACCCCCGCGCGGGAGCAGTGGGCCGCGTGGCACGCGTCCAACCGCATGCCCGACTGCTCGTCCATCACGGTACGCCTTGGCCTGACTGAGGTCGCGAGTTCTCAAGACGCCTTACGCTTTCGTTTCCGTGGTTGCTGTTGACCACAGCCCGAGGGGGTCCACTTCGCGACGGGCCGGAGCCGCAACATAAGCGCGTGGGGACTCCTCTCCCGCCGGTCGAACGGCCGCACGACGCGCACGGTGCTCGTGGACGGCCGCGCGACCGTCACGCAGGTCGTCGAGCTGTATGTCGTGGTGCAGAACATGGGCCGCGCGCGCGTGCGTCCGACGGACCGCATCACGGTCACGGCCGCTGGCGACGAGCGCCGGCTGCTCGCGTCCCCCTTCACGGCCGACTCTGGCGCGCATCTGACGCCGCACGTGGTCGCCTTGAACGGTCAGCTGTGCACGGCGGCGGGCGTCGTGGGCGTTGCGCTGCACCACGGGGACGTGTGCTTGCTCAGCGTCTTCCTCCACTGCGAAGGGCTGGACCTGGAAGACGAGTTCCTCCAACGGTGCGTCGCATCTGCGGGGCCCCTCCCACGTCGTGTTCACGGCCATCTAACGCTCTCTCACGTTATCGTGACCTCCAGGGCCGGCCAGCTGCTCGTTCAGGTAGAGGCCCAGGCGCCAAGCGGCTCGGCGGAGGTGCTAGAGATCCGAGCCCAGTGCCACGCGACGAGCGAGCGACAACAGAAGCGCGCGCTTTCGAGCTGAACGGGCGAAGCGGACGTGAACCAGCCGACTGCTGCGTCTGGGTGGTCGTGATCGGTTTCGCAGTGGCAGCTTGCAACAGGAGGCGCCTTCTGCTTGCAGGTCCGTTGATAGGAGTCGGAGGAGGTGGTGGGGCGAGGCTATTGTAAGCGTGCGGACCTACAGTACCTCCCTTGAGGGTTGATCAGCGTCCGTGGCTGAGGACGCCGGTGGTGCAAAACCGCGTGCTCTGTTGATAGCACGGGGTCCGTACCACGGACTACCACACCAAGTGGACGTCGCGGAGCTGCAACCCGGTCTTGGTCGTTTGTGAACAGTAAATCAGTGCAGTTTTCAGATAAGCAAGCCTAAACATTTCTGGCTTGAGGAAATATCATTAGGTGTTGGTAGAAAGCGACAAAACCTGGGTCTACACGGTACTGACAGTCACTCGCCAGCCGTCACGAGTTACATTCAGTATACCTGGAAAGGGAACATTACTCTTTCTGTCACGAAATGTGGCATAGACCCAATAATTGTCACGGAGTAATAGATACTGTAGTTGAAGTACTGTACCTTAAAGTATTGTATTTAAGGGTTTTGAATCAGTACCGCAACAGAAGTGTTCTGCTCTTCAACGAAATCCACTATTGAAGAGCGGAGGGATCCCGAGGGTGACGACCATGGCGGGGACTCGCTCGAGTCAGGAAGCCTGACGCACAATGGTGACGACTTCGAGTGCGCAACTTGTTGGTCCGAAGAAGATCCCCTCGAAGTACATTCGAGTGGCGAAATACCGTAGAAGACTACATTGAGAGGCATCGATGGCACGATGGTCACCAGTCCGACGAAGTTGACGTCCACTGATGGGACGGTGCTTGAGTGGATCTTTAGAGATTCGGCCAACGTCTCAAGTCTTCAGAGCGCCGACTGGTTTGAGCAGCTGGCTTCCTGACCGTGCGCCTCAATGAAGCTGTTTGACGCATAGTACAGCACTGTCTTTGGTCCGTGGTAGCCGTACTGTCTTTGGGGCCGCCTCGAGTCTCCACGACGCTTGTTCGCCGGTGCGGACGGACTCGCCCTCCCTCCGACCACGGCGGCAACTTCCACACGAGATCAAGTTCAACTGTGTATTCGGATGTGTCTAATACTTCAAAGCGCCTCGTACTTGAACTGCGCCTCGGTCAGCTGGAATTCGACCACGTCGTCCAGCAAGCTGAGGCTGTAGCGGGCGGCGTCGGGCGCCGGGACGTCGCCCAGCAGCGGGTCGTCGTCCGTGTCGCCGCTGTCCCTCTCGAGCCTCGGCTGCGCGTCCACCCTCGGCAGCGACAAGGGACTCGGCGGCGACGGCGGCGCGTGCGCTGGCCACACGCCGCCCCAGTCCATGGGCGGAGGCGGCGCCGTGGGGCCTCTCGACGCCGGCGACACGATCAGGAGCCGGTCTAGCCGCTGGTCCATCGAGTCGACGCCGCTGGGCGAGCCCAAGCCGGTGGAGGCAGCCGCAGGCGCAGGGATTGCGCAGAGAGAGCCGCGCTGGGGTTGGGGCGTGGCGGGGCGGGCGCGGCGTGGACGCGTGCGGGGCGACTGGTACAGCCGCGGGTCCACCTCCGGGTGGTGCAGCTTGGTGTGGCGCGTGAGGTTGCCGGCCGTGCTGAAGGTCTTGTGGCAGCCGGCGACGCCGCAGACGTGCACCTTGTCGCCCGTGTGGATCTTGACGTGGTGGCGCAGCTTGTCCTCGGTCGGGAAGGTGCGCTGGCACGTGGCCACGGGGCAGTCGAACGGCTTGATGTCCTTGTGCAGCCGCTTGTGGCGCGCCAGGTTGCCCGACGTGCTGAAGCGCTTGCCGCACTCGCTCAGCGGACACGCGTACGGCCGCTCGCCCGAGTGCGTCTTGGCGTGCTCGCCCAGCGTGAACTTGCGGCTGAAGCGCCGCCCGCAGCCGGGCTCCGGGCACGCGAACGGCCTCGCGCGCGCGTCCTCGCCGCCCTCGGAGGCCGCCGCCGAGCTGACCACCGTGACGGCGGGCGACGGCGGAGCGGACTGGGGAGCGGCCACGGCTGGCGGGAGCTGCTCGGCGCTGTAGCCGCCCAAGCCGCTGTAGCAGTAGTCTGGGTAGTAGTGCGGGTAGGCCGGCGGCGCCGTCGGCGGCGTGGCGGACAGCAGCATCGTCGGCTGGAGAAGGAAGGACGGAAGGAAAGAAGGAAGGACGGGCAGAAGGAAGGAAGGGGTGGGTAGAGCGTGGACTGTGCCGGCGAGGGCGAGACGTAAAATGAGCGCGCGCTGTCAAACTGGGGACGCCCGCCGCGACAGCGACGCGGCGCGGTTGCGCGAACTTGACCTGCCCGTCGACGATTGTGCGGGGCGGAGATGGCTGCGCTAGACACGCGCGCAGCTGAAATCGCAGACATCGCGCTCAACTTTACACTCGGCCTATAGAGAGGCCCAGCTCGGACCCGCGGGTGCCACGCTTGTCGACTCGTCCCTCCAGCGTCTGGAGTCCAGACTGGGAGCCCGAGAAGCCCCGAGGGGTCCGGATCTCCACATCTCAGAGCCTGACAGAGGATGCGACCGCACCCGCGACTGTATCTCACACTGCAGACTCTACTACGGTACTGTACGTGCACGAGAAGCCGCCTGCCTGCAATCGGCTGCCGACGCGGGTCCGAGGAGATGCGTCGCGGCTCGTTTATGGTGTTCCCTCCTCGCAGCGAGGGTTCCTTGACGCTTGACTCGACGCACTGACTGTCTGTGACGGTCAGTCCGCGCCTTGGGTCGGTCCAATTGCCGCATGGGCAGATGGTGGCGCACGAGCAGATGGATCGCCGGCTCCGGTCTTCTCAAGGCTGGCAAGAGCAGAAGCTCGTGCTCTGACCCAAAAGCATACTCGGACCATCATATCATGGAGCCGCGAGACTTTTGGGTGGAGAAGTCAGCGCCAGAAAAGCGTCGGCCGTTTCGCCGACTTGAGCGCGCGTCTCTGCTGCAGACTCTGCAGGAGTGGAATTGAGAGAAGCGCGTCAAACGGCCAACTGGAATAAACTAAACGCTTGGGCATTTAACGTATCAATACAAACAGCCACTTGCTCTAATGAATCGACGTCATGAGACCACGAGACGACTGAAGAAACAAACTGTAAGAGCGTCGACACGACGCCATGTCTCGCAATCGGCCGACGCGCAGGGATCACGTCGATCGGCATCTGAAGTGAAGTTCACAGTCACATTTGATTTCGTTATGGAACTGAACTGCTAGGTCCCATTCCACCCTATGCTAATGCGCAGACCTCTCTAGAGATGAGGTACTCCTGCCTCACTGCTCTATCGCAAACGAGGCATTCCAATCATACTAGTTTTAGTATACTGGCCCCCTAACTTTATTAGAGATGCCTCATTATCATTGCTGTGGATACAGGACGGGATGACTGCCCACTGATTCGGTCTGGTCGCTCAGCTTAAAGTAGTGCCGTGCATGGAGTCACTGATGCCGTGCAATTTGCTAGGTGAGGCGATGTGAAGGTTCTTCGCTTCGGCGGGACGCATGAAGTCGCAACGACAGCAGATGCCAGTTGGCTCGATCCCGACGGTTGTGTGTGGACACAAATTCGGCAGCCAGGCTAGAAATGAAAGAACATGGAAGCGATGTGAGCTCGTTGTGAGCTCATACTCTGTATTCGGTAAACATACGCTGGTGCAGTTTGCTGTAGGCTCGGAGGCTATAACACCTGAGCATTTGCGATTCGACGTGCACAGGCTTTCCTGGAGTTATCGTGCTTTCTTTACGTTCTGGTCACGCTACATATCTGGTGCTGGAGTCGTATCAGCGTTGCAATCAGCTCCAGATTGGAGGTGACTTGGTCGCTGAGCATGCAGCGAGGCCGATAGAAGGATGCCTTCCGAAAAAAAACTAAACATATCCAACTTTCGGACGAGGCATTATCAAATTTTTAAACGAGGCATTATCAAAATTTAAAACGAGGCATTTAGGACTTCTTGAATCACAATGCCTCGTCATCAACGGTCTGGAAATACGTACCGTAACGGAGTACAGTACTCCTCATAATCTTATATATCTGGCTCTTTAAAATTTTAACGTTCGTCTCTAGGTGTTCGTCAACTACTTCCAGGGGCTGCTGAAGTACCAGGGGCATGTCTCTGTAGGAGAGAGATCCGATCTCTTGAGATCTGAACCATATCAGCTAAACTTGCTGGCCAGAGCACTTGACGCCACTGCCCCAAAGGCAGCCGGCGTCTGAATATTGCGGCTAGCGAGTACAGTCCGTTGGCGAGTCCCCCGTTGCGACACCTTGGCAGCTCCCAGCCTCAAGGAATACACCTCTGAACAGTGCGTTCTCTAGAGAACTAAATCAGCAGTGCCTGGTCCCATATGAAGCGGGTGTCTGAATGCTTGGCCACGATGATCGCCACTGCACCGGCGAGGCCTCGGATCTTACCTTTTAACGGATGTCATTCTCGAATGATAACCGATCCGACTCATTTGCGACAGTAAGCTTCAAGAAGACCAGCAACACCAAGGAGGTACAGTAATGATTCATGCACGTGGCACCAGCACATTCCTCGCCAACTCCTCAAGGTCGAGGCTGTCGACGTATTGTAGGCTGCAAGTTGCTGTATCAACCAACGTTTGAATTTAAAAAAAAAAAACTCGCACGAGTATTAAAATACTACGAGTCTTTGTAAAATATACAGCAGTATTATGAAAAAGGATAATTTCGGAATGTAATACAAAAAAATCATTTTATCAAAAGGTGACACATATTGTAACGGATGGTTATCAACGGGTACATATTTACAGTAGGCCGCTGACATCAAAATTATAGTAAAATCCGATTTATGTCCATGATTTGTCATCAATTTCGTTTTTCAGTAAATAATTCATTAACATATGGGAAGATTCGTCGAGGACGAGAAACATATCGAAAGATACGAACAGACTGCGTTACGTGGTTATAATTGAAGAGCTTCACGAAATCCTGGTTACCCATAACGACGAGCGAAAAGGCCCAATGGCGTTAAGGCTCTTTCACACCCCAAGCAGATCGTTTACTATGGAAAATATACACTATTATTTTAAGCCAATCAAAACAGTATAACTTACTGGTGCTACAGTGCTTTGATTTGCAAAGAATACCAGACAGATTGAAAAACCTCAAGGTGTTTTACCAAGCGTGGGTTTCCAATATGCGCGAAACAACAAAGTTTACTTGGGATTTGTAAGCTATACAAATTGCATTGGTAGTTTGTTTGTTTTAACTCCCTTGGAATCAGTATACGCATCACATTCGCTGACGGTCGTGCTCCATGAACAAGGACACGCAGTCCTTCCACGTCCAATACAATCACTCAGCCAAACCGATCATTTATGGTCGATAGGGTACCGGGTTGGTCTGCTCCGCCTGCAACATCTCAATGAACCGGTCCAGCGCCACTCCAGTCATCTCGGGCGCGTTGTTCGTCAACAGCTCCCTGAAAGCCATAAACCGCAGTACGATCTCTTCCATAATGAATTGGTCACGTCCTTTGCCGTATGTTTCTTCACTGTCTTGGCCACTGCATACCTCGTCACATACTCCACCGCGGCAATCACGAACCGCTCTCCTCCGGACGCAGCGGGAAACGGCCCGGCCACGTCGAGCGCCCATCTGCTGCCCACCTGTCCGCCTCGCAGACTCCGTAAGGGAGGAATCACTTATATATGCCGTGCTTTGGGACTCCCGCACTCTTGACTTCCGGACACCCACTTGTTGATCTCTCTATGCATGCTGGGCCACCAGTACAGCTGTGCGATGCGTGCATGCCTGTGGGGTCCGCGGAAAAGCCCCGCCCAGATGCTGTCGTGATGCTCCTTAAAGATGTGGGCCCAGAGAGCAGGTGGTAGTATAATCCGACTCCCTCTCTCCGTCCTCAGGACGACCAGTGTGGCGAGGTGACTGCGCTTTTCCAGGAGTCTGACGGCAGCGCCCATTCCCAAGTGGATCCAGATCTGAGGAAGTCACGTGCGACATCTCAACGGTCTGATCCAAGTCTGATGCATGGAAGAAAGAAGCTGGTCGGGCGACCTTCGGACGACCTTCGGACGATGGGCCTGAGACACTCTCCCCAAGTTCAAGCGCAGTCAGCTCGAGATGCGGCAG
>JAADXZ010000540.1:0-18563 GCA_023338055.1 Phytopythium mirpurense | reverse complement strand
CGACCGCGACTCGGAGATCGCGGTGGTCGTGGACGACCACGAGATGCACGAGAGCGCGACGATCGGCTCTGGCACGTTCGCGGTCGGCAAGTTCGGCCACTCGTTCCGCATGAAGCTGTTCGAGGAGCACTTTGGCGTGGCCCCCGGCTCGGAGCTGTACGACAAGTACGCGGACCCGGTGGACACGGACGCGTGGTTTGCTATGCAGGAGCACGCGATGCGCAACCACCTGACATACGAGGCGGCCTTTGGCTGCGTGCCCTCGGACAACGTGACGCGGTTCAACCAGCTGGACGCGCACCTGGCCAACTCGGCGGCGACCGTGACGACCACAGAAGTGGACGGTGACCACGCGAAGGGTGTCGAAGGTGGCGGTGCCGGCGTTGTGGGCGTCGTAGGCGGCGACGAGCCCGCGACTGAGCCCGCGAGCGAGCCGGACGTCGACGCGGAGACCGCTGACGAGCAGCCGAGCGCCTCTGCGCGACGCCAGTCGGTGTTCAGCAGCGCTCTTGGCACCGTCGTTACCAGCACGGTGGCGGCGGCCGAGCTGAGCGACGTGCAGGGCCACATCGTGTACTTCCCGCTCAACTTTTTGTCGGACGAGCAGCTCGCGCCCGCCGTGCTGCCTACCGAGCTGTTTCAGTGAGCGAGGAGACTGCAGAGGCCCAGTGTGCGCGTGTCCCGGATGCGAGTCAGCGACGGAGTGACGAGAAGGTATGAGCGCGTCAGTTGACTTCACCGTCGGATAGCTGTGGAGAGTGCCACTTCAAGTTGAAAACTGGTTACTTGTTGGTCCACTGGTTACGAATTTGGTCCACTAGGTACAAATTTGGTTCAGTGGTTACGTTTTTGGTCTACATCTCCAGTTACGCTTTGGCTCTCTGATTGCGTATTTGGTCCACTCGTTACGATTTGTTGTCTCTACGGTTACGTTTGGGTACTCCGGTTACGTCCTGGTTCTCCTGTTACATGTAACCAGCGCGTCACCTCCTCCGTAGCGCTCATTCGCAATCAAGACCTGCAACAAAGCGAGACAGGCCGCGGCAAGCCACGCTTCGACTGCGTGCTGCCCCCCTCCTCCCCTCCCTCCCGGCCGCAGCAGGCCTCTGGAGCGTCCGCTGGCTGCGTACCGCGCCCTAGCCCCGCGCCTTCGCTCCCGCCCTGCTCCCTCTGCGGCGATGGCCGAGTCTAGCGGCGCCTCGATGGCCGCCTCGCCGGTGGCGGCGACGCCCGTGGCGGTGCTGCCGAGCCCGCAGTTCTGGTGCCACGTGTGCGCGGCCGGCGTCGCGACCGTGATCGACGTCGACTCGGCGGAGGTCTGCTGTCGCGAGTGCGGCGGCAACTTTGTCGAGGAGGTCGACCCGGTACGCTCGCTTCGCTTGCGCTCTTAATGTACCGGCGGCGGCAACTGACGGGACGTGTGCGCGTTGTGACGCTTGACGGCGCCAGGAGGACCCGCCGCAGGGATTCACCAACCCGCAGGACGAGCGGCCACGCGCATCCCAGGAGGCGCCAGCGTCTCCCGCGCCGACGACGGCGAGCGCCAACACACAGACAGCCGCGGGCGGGGACGGAGGGGTACGCCAAGCGGTTACCGAGCCGATCTCTCGAGCGAGAGTATACATTTACGCGGTGGATTTTGTGGCCGTCGCGCAGATTTTTGCGCCGTTCGCGCACGACGCGGCCGACGGACTGGACGCCGCGTTCCGAGCCAGACGCGCGCGATCCCGGTACGACTGGCGCTCTCGCTCGACCGAGCCGCGTGCCGTCCGATACTCGCTGTAGCGCTAGAGGCTGACGCTGGAGGTTACTTGGCGCCCTCTCTCTCTCTCTTGTTTTGGGTATCGGCAGCCGGTATTACTCGGACGTTGGCGCGTCAGGCGGCGAGGACGACCGCCCCCCACGGCCTCCTGCCGAGTACGACGTGGCGTGCATTGATCCCGATAGTGTGTGGCGCCTTGCTACGGTAGCAGCTGACAGTACGGTGTACTGGATTTGCTACTGGTGAGCAGCCTGCTCCGGTTCCTGTCGGGCAACGATCGGTTGTTCGGGGACAGACCGGTGGAAGTGGTGATCGGAGAGGGAGACGCCGACGGTGGCGGGCTGCTGAATGCGCTGGGTGGCTTCTTTGGCCTCGGAACGCCCATGCTGGCCAGCAACCCGGGCGACTACGCGTTCGGCAGCATGGCGAACGTCATCAACCAGCTTATGCAGAACGACCCCAACCGGGTACGCACAGCTCGCGCGATGCGTCTGTCTACAAAAGCCATCCATACTGTACCGGTAGGTCTGACGTCGCAATGCTTTGGGTGCAGCATGGGGCGCCGCCAGCAGCCAAAGAGGTGGTGGAGCAGCTGCCGAAGCTCTCGATCACGCAGAGCGACGTGGACGCCAGCGCCGAGTGTCCCGTGTGCAAGGACGCGTTTGCGATCGACGAACAAGTCCTCAAGCTGCCGTGCGAGCACCTCTTCCACCCCGACTGCATCCTGCCGTGGCTCAAGCAGGTGAGTGACGCGAGCCGCCCGAGTCACGATCGTTCGATCGCCAAGTACTATCGCTCGTTACTGACTGACTGTGCATGGACTTGCTTGCCATCATCCCTGGACAGCACAACTCGTGCCCAGTGTGTCGCTTCGAGCTGCCAACTGATGACGAGGACTACGAGCGCCGACGACACCGCGTCCGGATCAGCTAGCGCCTGTCCAAGCTTGCGGATGTGGAACGGCTTCTCGATTGCCGCCGAAAGGGACTCGCCCCGAGAATGCTGTCGAGCGCATTCTTTCCACGAAGGGCGAGCGAGCGGCGCCATTGCTCTCGTGAGGTCTTGCAGGTTTCGTGCTATTTCTTTTAATACTATAGCAGTGGCAGCGACTCCGCAGGTGTTGGCGAGACGCGATCGTCCGTCGTGCGAACGTCGCAGCAGGCCGGAAAGCGTCAGCGTCGGCGTCGCCCGCTCTAGAGCTTCACATACGTTATCAAGGTGACGTCGGAGGAGCGAGCGAACGAGAGAAGACCAGCTTTGAACCTGTCGGACGCGGTGATTCTCAAGCGCCAGCGCCAGAACGAACTCCAGATGGCTGCCGAGTGATGCGAAGTGCCTAATGCGAGTGGGAGCGAAGGTCCGGCAACCGCAGGTACCAGGCTGGACTCGCGGTATATGCCGACTGCTGCTGCTGCGTCGCCTCGCGCAGTCGCCACGTGGGTGGGTATCCGGACTTGAGCGAGGTCTCGACGGCGAGAAGCGGATAGTGCCAGCGCACTCGCAGGTGGAGTGGCGTCACGTGTACTGTAGTGGTCGTCTTGGTGGCTCACGGTTCACAACTGTGGTCGCATGAGCAGGTTGTTGCCTGCGACTGCGCTTCATGAGTCATGACGCCGCTACCTATCACTATAAACGCCTTCACCACTCGCAGGACCGACTCCTGCAGCCTTCGCGGTCGTTGCCACGCTTGGACACGTTGTAGCAGCAAGCAGGAGCTGTCCCGGCTTCTCCGATGCGATTCGTCTTTGCTACAGCATTGCCGAGGAGGTCACCGAGGCGACGTTGGCAACCGTTGATCGCATCGTGAGGTGGAAGCAGCAATCTCCAGTGCGGACTCACGGGACTGACGAGCATGTCGCGATCATCGATCACGGCGGCGATAGTGACGACGACGCCTCGACTCTCTCGCTCAGCCAGACAGATGTGGCGCTGGTGGCTGACAGGAGCTGCGCTCTCCTTTTGTCCGCTTGCATCGGACAAGAGGGCGTAACGTGGCATTAGTCCGCGACACGAGGAGCTCAGCGAGATACACAACAGTCAGCGTCATATGCACGAGTGCGTCCCGGGTCTGGTTGTTCGCTTTTCTCTGCCTGCTGCCTCCTTCTGGCGCATCCGCCCACTGACTCGCCTCCTTCGCCGCTGTGAGTAGTGTGGGTTTGGTCTGTCTCTGTGCTGCTAACGATCGCCATCGCGTCTCCGTGTCAAAGCCACCGCCGGTCGCGCCCATATACCGCGCGCTGCTCGAGAAAAAGGCTCGGGCTTGAGGGAACGAGGCATGGGCGCGCTAGCACTTGGTCAGCGCGCGGGTGGCAAAATAGACCACGTCACTATCGCCGTCTTGCTGCAGCGCCGACAGACACGGCTTGACCGTGTTGGCGAGCGCGGCCGCGTCCAGCTTGGCCGTGATCGCCTCGAGCGTCTTGGCCACATTGAAGCGGATGTTTGGGACCGCGTCCTGTGTGTTGAGTGAGACACCGAACGATGAGTCGAGGTAGGGTGGCCGTGAGGACCACGGCGATCGACCAATGGGTAGCGAGCGAATCCTACCTGCGCCATCTCGACGACGAGGGGGATGAGCATCGACTGGGTCGTGTCGGCGTCCATGGCCTCGGCCAGCACTTTGACGGCGTACAGCGACGTCAGGCGGTGCAGGTAGTTGGTGTTCGAGTGCATCGTCACAATGCGCGGCACGATACTTGTCTTGGCCCACTCGACCCCAAAGTGCTGCGCCAGGTTGCGCAGGTTGATCGTCGCAGCCTCTGTCGAGCGCAGCAGCATGGGCTGTTAGGCACGACAAGGCCGGGCTGGTGGCTAGTAGCTACCACCACCGAGTGCCGCCCGCGTACGTACCGCGGATGGAAAACACGTTGTCCGTGAGCCACGACATGCACAGGTCCGAGAGTTGCTCCTCGAAGTATTCCTGCCCGAGCTGCGCGGCCAGCAGGGGAATGTACTCTATAATTGCCAGGCGGATGCGCCACTGCCGGTCCTCCGCCAGGTGCACGATCGCTGGCAGCAGCGACTGCGACAGCAGCTCAATGCCAATCACCTGCCAGTCCTCACCCGCATTGTGAGCCATGCGTACTCTCCCACGCTCGGTCGGGGTATCTGTACGAGTCGAGTCGGCACGTACCTTGTTGCCTTCTTCGAGATTTGAAATAACGTTGAGACGCACTTCAGAGTTCTGGTCGTTCAGCAGCTGTCTCGTATCAAACGATCGCAGGGTTGATGGCGTGTAAGTTCCCCTTCGTGGCGCCTCTACTAACGGAGAACGGCGGCTGTACCAGGAGGAAGAGCGGCAGTAGATGCTCGATCGTGAGGTCGCGGCCAAGGAACGGCGCCACCTTCATCACCACGGCCGCCAGTGCGGAGCGGACGTGCTCCGACGAGTCGCGCGCGAGGCGCTGGAAGCACGGCACGATGCGCTCGACGATCCGCTGGGGCTGAAGGATCTTCACCACCCCAAGCACCTGCCAGGACACCCATTCATGGCACAAATGGCGTCAGCGCTCGCCATCAATTGACTCGGCACGACTGCCGCAGCGAGTGGGTGGCGGCGCACCTTGGATGTGGCCGCCGTGCGCACTTCGGCCTCGTTGTCCTCCAGCAGCGCGACAATCGAGTCGCACAGCGACGCGTTGATGACTTCGGCGCCAATCGTCTCACCGATCTCGGGGAAGCGGTTCGCGACCGACCAGCGCACGCGCCAGGACCCGTCGCGCGCGGTCTCGAAGACGACGGGGAGCACCTGCGCCCCAATGATGTCGGGCGCGATCACGCGCGCGAGCGCGACCGCATTGTCGATCGTATGTATTCGGATAGCGTCCTGTCGGTCTTGTCCGAGCGCCAGGAAGAGCGGCAGCAGGTCCGTCACTGCGCTGACGCTGTCCATCTGCCCAATCAATCGTCCGTGCGTAGTCAGTTGTCTCGCCCGCAGCCGCCGGACGCCGGACGATGTCGACTCACCACGGAGGCGAACCCGCCGAGCGCGGCCGAGGCCGCTTTCCGCACCATGGGCGTGTCATCGCGGCACAGCTGGCCGAACATGCCGCGCATCTCGGCCTGGACCTCGGCCGGCACGCGCGCGTACGGGCCTTGGAAGAGGCCGCACGACGCGATCCGCGACGTGTACCTACGCCGCATGACGCCTGTCAGCCCCTGTCTGCCTCCACCTCCATGCTGTCGCGGGCGCCATCTTCTCGGCCAATCCATCCACCAGCGCGTGCACGCACCATTCACGCGTCACTAGACGCCGTAGCACCGGCATAAAGTGCTCTACAATGTGGTCGGCTTCCATGACTTGCACCACGCTGCAGATCGAGCGCACGGCCTGGCCAGGGGGCAGCGCGCGAGTGCAAAGACGGCGTTAGACGCCAGTCCACGGCGGGAAAGCGGCGTCCCTGTATGACAAGGCCGCGCGTCGCACCATGTCGCGCACGGACGCCTCGTCCACGGTCGCGAGCGACTCGAGCGGGCTCAGCAGCAGGTGCGCGTGCGCTGGGCCGCCCACGACCTCCACGAAGTTGCCGAGCTCCTCCGCCATGACGAGCAGCACCTCGTCCTCGTCGTCCAGCGAGTCTAGGGGGAGAGACAGCCAGCACGGTCAGCACGGCCGCTGCCGGCACGAAAGGGAGAAGGTCACCCGTTGCACGTGCAACGTGCACTCACCATTGAGGAACGGCAGCAGCTCGTTCTGCGTCCGCGCCGTCCCCAGCGCCGACGCTGCCGCGAGCGCACACCACAGGCGGTAGGTACAAGAGCGTCAGCTTGACCGCGGGGCAGAGCGTCGAGCCGATAAGGGTCCCTGGCCGCCGCGCCTCGGGACGCACCGATGATGTGGATCTTGCGCATCGAGTTGAGCCGCAGCTGCACATCCTCGTGTTTGAGCTCGTCCACAAGGATGGCGATCGGGTACAGGCTGTCGTCTGGGCGTCCGCATCCCCACAGCGAGCATCCATCCTCCCATAAGACACACACTCCTCCTCTCGCCCCCTCCGCCACTCACAACCGCCGTACCAGTCGCCGCGGCCGCCATCGCGCGTCAATCTCCTCCTATAAAACAGACAGCGGACGCGGACGACAGTCAGCGTCACACACTCTGGAGCGCTCGCTCGCTCGCGACGCCCGAAGGGAGCAGTCCCCCCTCCCTCCTCGTCCAATGGCGGCCGGCCGTTCGCGCTTCTCCACGTCGCTGCGCTGCCTCCTCACCTCTCCCCGCGCGGATGCGGCAGTCGCTCGGTCGCTCGCTTCGTCTCCTAGCGTCTCGCACAGGCGGCGCAGCTGTCGCTCGCTCCCAAGACCGTCGCGGGGCGCGCAGAGGGCTGTCAGGCCGGCGGTGGGGGGCTTTCCGCGCTTGCAAACAACGAACGCACCCCACGGAAAAAACAGAAGGGAAGGATCGTATACCTTTGAAATCAAATATTATTGTGACAGTGCCAAGTATACAATTATGCTGATGTATACGTTATAGAAGGTTTTGATGTGTCCCTTCGCGATCGGTTTTCAGAGGGTCAACGCGGTCTATCTGCATAGTCATCCATGCGTTGAGCTCAACGTAAGGACAAGGCGTTCCATGCGCACGCCATGCGCACACATATAAAACAACTAGCGGACGCTGTAATGAGTTTCCATTCATTGAGTACGTGTGGGTGGTGCACGTAGTGTTTTTCTCGGTCCGTCTCCGCCACCTCGAGAGCATTTCCTACGGTACTTGACGGCCAAATCCGCTCCTCAACGCGCCAAAGACGGGGATCGTTGGGTGATTCGGCGCGCCGTCCGCCGCGTCAAAACGCGAGGGCTCGGTCGCTACGGAAGGCGCCAGTGAGGTCGTTCGGCTGCGGGTCGAGCAAGCGGCGCGGCTGCTCGAGGTGGAGGTTCTCAATGTGTCCGGACGTGATGCCCTGCGAGACCATACGGATGCTGCAGTACATGAGGCTGGCCCACTCGGAGCGCTCCTCCTCGGACGTGGTCTGCAGCACGAGCTTGTCGGACGGCGAGCGCGCCACGACGATGCACGTGTCGCGCCCGGGGACCTGGATCAGGTTCAGGTAGCAGCCGTAGAGCGAGAACGACTTGCGGTGCTTGAGCGACGGCCCGGCGGCCTTGCCGGCTAGGCCGCCACCCGCGTTGACCATCTTGTAGTAGTGGATCTCGCCGTTCGTGACGATCACCATGCGCTTCTTCCAGTTCTCAAAGCCCGAGCGCGACTTCTTGACGAGCACGCCCTTCTTGTACGGCGGCAGCAAAAACTCGAGCGTCACGGGGAACGACGACGCGCGCAGCGTCGCGCGCGCTTCCGCGTACGCGTCGCGCAGGATGCTCTTGCCGTCGACCGAGACGAGCTGGCTGCCCACCGGGACGCGTCCGCTCGGGCTCTGCGTCACGATGAGCGCCTCGGTGCGCTTCTCCATCTGCAGATCGATCTCGTCCGGCCGGTTGAAGCGCATCTGGATCTTGACGAGCGGGATCTCCTCGGCGCGCTTGATCACGAGCGCCAGGCCGGCCACGGTGCCCTTGGCGGCGGTGCGGCCCAGCGCCGCCTGCGCCTCCTGCAGCGCCTCGATCCAGAGGTGCATCGAGTTCTCGTTGGGCGCATTCAGGTGCATCTCGAACTTGCCGTCCTTGGACGTGAGCACAAAGTAGAAGCGGCGGCCGTCCGAGCACTGGGCCATGCCGGGGCTCACGATCGTGTCCTTGAGCGGCACGGACCCGCGCAGCTCCTCCTGGTTCTCTGTGTAGTACAGCAGCTCGCCCTTCTCGATGCGGAAGAAGCGGTTCTTCCAGCTCTTGTTAAAGTGCCCACGCTTGGTGAGGCAGCCCTCCATGTGGATGTACGACGTCGGGTCGTCGTACCGCTTCCACTCGTGCGGGCACTCGCTGTCGTGCACGTAGAACTTGACCGTCTTGCGCAGCGGGTCCCAGGGCTCGCTCGGCGTCGCGCCCGCCGCGTGCAGCTTGGCGATCCACTTGGTCATGACGCGCTGCGTCTGCGCCGAGATCATGAGGTTGCGCTGCGGCGTGGCGATCATGAAGACGCACGTCTTGTCCATCAGGTTGGACTGCACCGAGATGTCGGCCTTGGCGCCGTAGCCGACCTCGATCGAGCCCTTGAGCCGCTTCTTGTGCTCGTCCGCGTAGTACGACAGCACGCCGTCGTTGCGCAGCACGAAGAAGCGCCAGTTCCACGTCTTGAACTGCTGCCCGCACTTCTCCAGCCAGCCCTGCATGATGACGCCCATCTCGTCGTCCTGCGGCGCCACGCGCACGTCCGCGCTGTGCTCGCTCGCCTGCTCCTGCTCCTCCTCCTCCTGTTCCTCCTGCTTGTCCAGCGGTGAGCGAGATGACGCGTCCAACGCCCCGTTCATCTCCGAGCGCGTCGACTGGCCCAAGACGTTGAGCCACGAGAAGCGCAGGCTGGTGATGAGGCTGTTCCGGCGCCGAGAAGAGCCCAGCGCGTCCTCGCCGCCCGCCTCGGCCCTGGCCTCTGGCGCGCGGGAGAGCGCCCGCTCGAGCCGCGCGCGCCCCGGGAAGCTCGCCAAGGCCGGCAGCTCGTCCGCGGCCTCGTCCGTCTCGCGGCTGCCCCCCACGCTCTCCTCCTCGGCGTCCGAGGGCCGCGCCAGGTCCTCCGTCGTCGCCGTGTTGTACATGCGCGCATCCACGTACTGGTCCGTCGCGGTCGAGGCCGTGGACAGCCGCAGCGCGCGCGCGTCCGCGTCCCACGCCGTGCGCCGCCTGTGCTCCAGCTGCGACGCGCGCTCCGTCAGCACCACGGCCGGGTCCTCGCTCGCCGGCAGGAAGCTCGTGTGTCGCCGCCGCCCGGGGCCGCCGCCGCCCCCGCCCTTTGGGTCCGAGGAGTCGCCCGCCGCCGCCACGGGCGACATGTCATTGGGCGGCGGCGGCGCCTTGGCGGCCGGCGAGAAGTCGAGCGTCAGCCACTTGGTGAGCCCCATCGCTTGGCTATATTTTCAAGTCAAACCGTAAAGCCGAGTGGGTACTGGCGGAAATATACCCAACTGTCATGCTTGGAGCTGGACGCCATACAGCGCGCCAGATGTCCGGTTCGAACAGACAGCTCGCCAAAGAAATGCTGGATTCTCCGAGTCTGCTGCATCCTATTGTTTTACGCAGGATATTATTTTGTAAAGGTATATTGACATTAATTTAATTGATACATATTATTATATTTATTCACATATTTATTTTTCAAGTTTTTTGAGAATGACGGTCGTTGGCGATAAAATTTTCGTGTCGATCCCCAGCCGTTGGTATGCATGACGCGAACGACACTGGGTGCGATGCCGCTCGTGCGTCGTCCGCCGAGGCGAAGCAGCGATGCCCCCGCCAGCAGCCGCGGGTCGTCAGCGGCGTCCCAAGCGGCCCTTGGTGCGCTGCCGAGCCCTACTTATGGCTTCTTTTCGCACGGCAAGAGTCGGTGTTGCGCTTTGTGCTCGACGCGGCATCCTCACTACATTGGAGACCCATGCATTCAAAGGCACCTGGAACAGCACAGTTTCTTCGTGTTTGCGCTCCAGCGAGCGAGCCGGCTCGCACGCACGCAGGCCCTTCAAATACAGCACCGAAGCGAGCGAGCGAGCGAGCGGTCTATGCGTACAGCTGCTTGGAATAGGTAAAGAGGTCGTGCACGCCGCCCTCCTTCTGGGCGCCGAGCGAGCGGCGCTCGAAGCGCAGCGAGCCGGCGTAGAGCCCGTCGTGCAGCAACGGGATGGAGCGCACGCCCAGGTCCTGGAAGCCGTGGCGCAGGCTCTGCAGCAGGAACGGCACGTACTGGTGCACGCTCCCCTGGTCCACGACAGCGCCCGCGACGCCCACGGCGACGAGGCTCGCGGCGTGCTCCGGGTCGACCTGCCGGTAGAACTCGTGGCTCGCGCTGCCGTAGT
The DNA here is from genome assembly GCA_023338055.1 of Phytopythium mirpurense. NCBI lineage: Eukaryota > Oomycota > Peronosporomycetes > Pythiales > Pythiaceae > Phytopythium > Phytopythium mirpurense. The sequence continues at coordinate 7,904 of JAADXZ010000540.1, read as the reverse complement.
AGCGCTTGAGGCGCTGGCCGTCCTGGAAAAAGTAGTCGCCGGGCGCCTCCGCCGTGCCGGCCAGGCACGAGCCCATCATGACGCACGACGCGCCCAGCGCGAGTGCCTTCATGGCGCTGCCCGAGCCGCCGATGCCGCCGTCCGCGATCACCGGCACGCCGTAGCGCTTGGCGACGCGCGCCGTGTTGTAGATGGCCGACAGCTGCGCGCGGCCCACGGCCTTGACCATCTGCGACGTCGACACGGAAGCCACGCCCATGCCGACGCGCACCGAGTCGACGCCGGCCTCCAGCAGGTTCGTGAGCTGCTTCATGGTCACCACGTTGCCGCCGATGACCTCGACGCGCGGGTGCGACTGCTTCACGTACTGTGGGTTGGGGTGGGTGTGTCAGTGCGTGTAGGATCGGACAGAGATGCAAAGCGTCAGCGACTCCGCACACGCACACTCTTCAGTACCGACAGCGCTCGCGGCGGTACTATACCATACCTTGACGAGCTCAATCTGGTCGGTCGAGTCGCCCTGGCGAGCGTCCAGCACGATTACGTCGGCGCCGGCGGCCACGAGCGCGTCGACGCGCAGCTTGGCGTCCTTGCTGACCGGGACGGCCGCGCCGACGAGCAGCTTGTGGCTGTCGGCGTCGCGCAGCGCGTTGGGGAAGTCGCGCGACTTAACCAGGTCCATGCGCGTCACGAGCGACACGAGGCGGCCCTCGGCGTTGACGATCGGCAGCGTGCCCTTCTTGGAGCTCTTGAGCGCCTTGTTGGCCTGCTCGAGCGTGCACGGGAAGGTGCCGACAGTCACGCGCTCGCGCGGGATCATGACCTCGGACAGCGGCAGTGACCGGTCCTCGAGGAAGTCGACGTCGCGGCTGGTCACGAGCCCCACGAGCTTGCCGGTCGGCAGCCCGTCGTCCGTGATGGGCACGCCCGAGACCTTAAGCTCGTCCAGGTCCGCGACCGTGTGCGTCGGGCTCAGTACCTTGGGGCTCGCGATGAAGCCGTTCTCAAAGTGCTTGACGGCCTGCACCATCTCGACCTGCTGCGCGACCGAGTTGTTGTAGTGCAGGATGCCGATGCCGCCCTGCAGCGCCATGGCCACCGCCATGTCCGCCTCCGTCACCGTGTCCATGGGCGAGCTCACGATCGGCGTCGGCAGCGAGATCTTCTTAGTCAGCTGCGACCGCAGCGCCACCGCCTCGCACCCAAAGTCGACTGTGAGGGCGCACAGGTACAAGCAAACGGCGTTAGCCACCTCTACACGTCGCATGTGATACGTCCACGAGTTGCCGAGACGTACTGTGTCCAGGCTGGCGTCAATCAACGTCGATGGAGCGAGCCACAGCAGACGTTAGTTAGCCACAGACACAACGGCGCGGTAGGAAGCCGAGTCGACACTGGCGTCACGAGCGCGCAGAGTGAACATGTATTACCATGGCGATGATGTCGTCAAAGGTCAGGCCGTTGCTGTCGTCGGCGCGGAAGAGCTGCTCGGCGCTGACGCCGTCCAGGAAGTCCATGTCGGCCATTGCGATCGTCGAAGGAGGCGCTTCTGGCGCTCAAGGATTTGTGCCCCGCCCAACACGGCGACGGTCGCATCTGGCGGCTGGATGGCTAGCCGCCGCGCCTTAATAGTGGACGGTGCTGTATTAAGGACCTAAACGATTCCCACCAATTACGTTGAGAAGCTACAAACCTCTATTATTCCATACGTACTGGATAAAGCATCAATTTAAAAGGAAACAAAGTGTTCACATTGAAAACCTTTGAAATGCAATGCGATGAGCGTCAACATGGCATGACAAGCCTCACTTCATGAAGCCTTCCTTGGCCTTGACGCACGCGGTCGTGTCAAAGGCGCTCAGTTCGCCTTCTTCCTGACAATGCCCGAGATGACCTTGGGGTCGCTCTTCTGCACGCCCTCGCCCTTCTTGAGGTAGCACGCCGTTCTGCCGTCCGCGTTCTCGTTCACGAACGTGTAGGCGACGCAGCTGCTGTCGTCCGAGCACACGTTGCAGCAGCCGACCGGGAGCAGCCCGTAGATGGTGCGCAGGTCGTCCCCGTAGAGATCGACGCCCACAAGCACATCGGGGCACTTGGCCGGCACCTTGATGCACTGGTAGTACCACTGGTTCCACGGCTGGCAGTAGGCGCCGTCCGGGCAGCAGCCAGCGCCCGTCTGGGCGTTGCCGCAGCCGTCGTTGAGCTTGTTGGCGCACGTCGGCGGCTTGTAGTCCGGGTTGACCGCCGACACGGCGCCCTTCTTGGCGACGCGCCCGGCCGCCGACGTCTTGAGGTAGCAGGCCGTCTTGCCGTCCTTGTTCTGGTTCACGAACGTGTAGGCAGCGCAGCCGCTCGTGGTGGTGCACGTGTCGCAGCAGGCCGCCGGGGAGAGGCCGTAGACCGTCTTGAGGTCGTTGCCGTAGTAGTCGACGTCCGTCTCCTGCGCCGGGCACTTACTAGGCGTCGCGATGCACTGGTAGTAGCCCGTGTTCCACGGCTGGCAGTACGCGCCGTCCGGGCAGCACGTGGTGCCCTGGTCGCTGCCGCAGCCGCCCCACAGCGCCGTCGTGCAGGCCGGCGGCTTGTAGTCCTTGTAGAGCGCCGACACGGCGCCCTTGCGCTCCCGACGGCCATCCGCCGACGTCTTGAGGTAGCAGGCCGTCCTGCCGTCCTTGTTCTCGTTCACGAACGTGTACGCGGCGCAGCCGCTCGTGGTGGAGCACGTCTCGCAGCAGTCGGCCGGCGAGAGGCCGTAGATGGTCTTGAGGTCGTTGCCGTAGTAGTCAATGTCCGTCTCCTGATTGGGGCACTTTGGCAGCGTCTCCTTGCACTGGTAGTAGCCGCTGTTCCACGGCTGGCAGTAGCCGTAGTCGCAGCAGTTCATCTCCCTTGGGCGGGACGAGTCGCCGCACGGCCCGCCGATCGTGTTCTGGCAGCGGATGTGCGACTGCGCGAGCGCCAGCGGGGTCAGCACGGCGAGGCTCACGGCCAGCAGTGTGAACGTAGGGGCCATGGCGAAGTCTCGAAGGCCTGGCGTATGGAGTCTGGCGATGACCAGGAAGTGGAGGGAGCGCTTGAGCTTGGAGGAGAGGAGGCGCTTGTTGGTGAGGGAGCAAATACTCGAATGGGCCGACGAGACGGTCAGGTCCAGCGACTCGCCAATGCATTCAACGTGTTCGTAGACGAGTCGCAGTGTTTGCGTAGAAGGCACGTCGTGGATGATGGATGCATTGGATGCTGCAACTTCAACATTGAGGCTAAAAACGTAAGATAATCCATTGCACCCAGTTGGCGAATATTGTATTGCTGCTGACTGATTGAAGAGGAAGTGACCAGCAGAAGAGTAAAGAGTACAGCGCACAGGTTGGTCGTCGGTTCTAATGCGACACACACGGCATCATCGATCCAAGCTGCGAGTGCAGCTGCTTCGACGATGCAGGGCTTCTTGACGCCAGAGACGGACTTGGCGTCATGCTTGTGCCCTCGCCCTCACGAACGTGTAGGCTTCGCAGTCGTCGTCGACGACGCACGCGTCGCAGCAGCCGCTCGGCAGCCCGTAGACGGTGCGCAGGTCGTCCTGCGAGACGCACTGGTAGTACCACTGGCTCCACGGCTGGCAGTAGCCGGCCGTCGCCGTTGCTGTCGCCGCACATGCCGCCGACCTCGCTCTGGCACTCGGCCATGACCATCGGCAGCAGGAAGGCGAGGGTCACAGCGAGCGTTGCCGCGACAGGAGCCATTGCACGCTTTGGAGGGCGTGAAGTCACCAGTCGACCAAAGTTGTGCGGAGCGAGAAGCGAGCTTCATCCTTCTATCTCTCAACCCGCGACGGACTGTAACGTGCAAGTGCCTGTCGCGGCAGCTGAACGGATGATGTGGGGTCGATCTCGATGCATTACATGAGCACCCAGCGGTCGATAGAAGCATTCGACCTCTGCAGTTCCACAATCGCTCAAGTGGTAACCTCGAATGGCTTGCTTTGTTGTGGGTTTGCTGCCTCGAAGGGCTCACAAGCGTCCGCACTGCTCCTTGTGATCTCGAGGCTGGCGACGGAAGTGTCGACTGTTTTCCGCCCGCGACGATGACTGGCGTGCTGCGATATCTTCCTTCGGACACGAAGGTTGAGGACAAAGCCCCTTGTGTCATTAGTCCAGGGATTTGTGCGAGCAGCGATCGTGGCTGGCTTGCGGCGACGGCCTCGAGACCTCGAGAGTAGATACGCACTGACTGCTGTAGACAGTCGCGTCTTATGGACCACAAGACGTAAGTTATGGTCTACAGTTGACCATAAGACGCGGTCGAAAGTCGAAGGGGTTCAGCCAAACTCGCGCCAGTATGTACGCATGTAACTCGCCCACATCAGCATGCACTGAACTCGAGCTTTGCCTTCCGGTGCTGAATGCAATGCGTCCGTCGGCTCTCCATGGAGCCCGTATAGTTCAGTCGAGTCTACTGTGCGACGCAGCGACCCGTTGGGTGCGAATGACTGGCGCGGTTCAGATGGAGCAGCTCGTCGCGACGTTACAGCGCTCTACCTAATGCCCACATTCAGTCACAACCGTGAGGTCGGCGCCCTCTGGCCCTCCCCATTCACGAAGTTGCTTGCTATTCCACAGGCAAAAGCCTCCCTCCACGCCCTCCAAGGCGTACAAGAAGTACAAGCGTCGACGACTCCAAGGCGTGCAATGGCTCCTGTCGTGGCATCGATCGCTGTAGGCCTCGCCTTCCTGCTGCCGATGGTCATGGCCGAGTGCCAGAGCGAGGTCGGCGGCATGTGCGGCGACGGCAACGGCCCGCGCGAGGCCAAGTGCTGCACCACCGGCTACTGCCAGCCGTGGAACAAGTGGTACTACCAGTGCGTTGATGCGCCAGCCAAGTGCCCCAATCAGGAGACGGACATTGACTACTACGGCAACGACCTCAAGACCATCCACAGCGCCTCTCCGTCCGACTGCTGCGAGTCGTGCTCCACCACGAGCAGATGCGTCGGCTACACGTTCGTGAACGAGAACGAGGACGGCAGGACGGCGTGCTACCTCAAGTCGTCGACGGCTGGGCGAGCGGTCAAGGTGGGCGCCGTGTCGGCCGCTCTGAAGGTCGTGACTCCGGTGACTCCGACCCCGACTCCGCCCTCGTCGACGTGCAGCAAGAAGGTCGGCGACGGCTGTGGCAATGCTCAGGCCGGGTCGTCCTGCTGCCCGAGCGGCTCGTACTGCCAACCGTGGAACCAGTGGTACTACCAGTGCGTGGAGACGTCAGCCAAGTGCCCAAAGCCGGAGACGGACATCGACTACTTCGGCAACGACCTCCAGACCATCTTTAGCCTCTCTCCAGCACAGTGCTGCGACAAGTGCTCCACCACGAGCGGCTGCGCCGGATACACGTTCATCAATGAGAACCCGGACGGCAAGACGGCGTGTTTCCTCAAGAAATCGACGGCTGGGCGTGCTGCCAAGAAGGGCGCGCTATCGGCCCCCGTCACGGGGACCTCGACGCCGACGCCGACGCCGACGCCGACTTCGACGTCGCTGAACTGTCCAAACAAGCTAGGCGATGGCTGCGGCAACGCCCAGGCCGGGTCGTCTTGCTGCCCGACCGGCTCGTACTGCCAGCCATGGAACCAGTGGTACTACCAGTGTGTCGCCGTGCCGCCGGTGGACAAGTGCCCCGAGGTCATCGCGGGCGTCGATCTCTTTGGCGACGACCTGCGCACCGTCTACGGGCTGCTGCCGAACGGATGCTGCGACGCGTGCTTCAACGACCCCGCGTGCGAGGCCTACACGTTCGTGAACGACAACGCGGACGGCAAGACGGCGTGCTACCTCAAGAAGGGCGAGGGCATGCGCAAGACGGACGCCAAGGCCATCTCGGGCTACATGAACTGCTACATTTGAGCGTCTCTGACCACCATAGCGGCATCCAATCATCATTGGAGTTCGAGCCGCGAGTTGTGTGGATGGATGGGTACTTCGCCGCCTTTGACGTCAGCTATTGCCTTCGCGATGGTTTCTAATCACTTGGCTCGACAACTTGAACTGTGTGATTCTCTTTCTCCCTCTCAGATTATTTCTAGTCTTGACGTGACTGACTGTCGATGTCGTGGACAGTGAGGAGCAGTCTGAGGCGGCTCAAAGCCGGCAAAGCTGGAGAAACAGGTCGCGGGCGCGGTCGTCGTCCCATTGCGGTGCGTGTGGCGTCTTGGCGCTGACAATGGCCACCCGTAACGGTCAAGACGCGAGAGTTCTAGGTCGACATGCACTCGTCACTATCGAGTTCCCACTCACCTTTTAGTCGGGACGGCTGCGGGTGGAGAAGGAGGCGCCTGCAGCTCGTGCGCTGGTCGTTTGGAGCGCGCAGGCGCCACCGCTCTACTCTGCAAGCCATGCAGTCAGACTGTGATGCATGTAAGTGAGAGACCAAGCCCGATGCGAAGCGTACCGAGCCTGCGGGAGGGCGACGAGCTTTGGCGTCTGGGATCGCTCTCGGGTACTGCATCGGGCCGGCGATCTGTGCGAGCAGCTGCTGGAGCTGATCTTCCGGCGACAGTCCCGCTCTGGGGGCTGTCGATTCGCTCGCGCCTTCACGCGATGACGCGTCCAGACGGCTCGAAGACACCATGTGAGGCCTTGTTGGGCCGTCCGACGGTGGCAATGCGTCCAGCTTGATCGACGCGCTGGAGCGATTGGGATGGAGCGTTGGCGCCACCGGGACCGTCTCGATGCCGAACAGGTCGTCGTAGCCTGGTGGCGGTGAAGACGACCGCTCTGGCGTCGGTTCCGTTATAGGAGGCGACATGAGGTAGCCTCGGACGTCTGGTGGGAACGGAAGCTTGGGGAATACTGGAGGAAGCGACCTCGAGTCTGGCGGGAGAGCGGACGAGCGCTTCTTCGTCGTCGTCGCAGGCTTGATCACTCGGTTCCTGGTTGCATAGGACACGGACGCTTAGCAAGAGACGCAATGGGAGTGTTCGAATGGGACTGGTTGTACGTTTTGCTCCGTTGGTTCTTGTCCTTTGATCGGCGCTGTTGCTTGCTCTTCCTGAGCGATAATAACAAAACAAGCACGCTGTCGTCAGTTGCCGATGATGCCAAGCCCCGACCGATACAAGAGGAGAGGCGTACAGGAGCGCGAGGCCGCCGTGCCTCACCCCGTCCTCTGTCGTCGCTGCGCGTGGCTCCTGCCGCGGTCTACTGGTCGATCTGCCTTTGGTCTCGGGCGGAAACTCCCTCCGCACAAAGAGACCGCGCGGGTCCAGAGCCGCTCGCTGCTGCTGTGGAGCGTGCCGCATTGACTCGGAGAAGCGCCCTGGCTGGGACGGAGCGAGCGCTGCTGTCTGGCCGCCACCGTCGCCATGAGTGGAAGACCTGCCAGTCTCCATCGATAGTGAGTCGGGGTCGAAGCGTTCCGGGTGGTCCATGAAATCTGACACCACGAAGAAGAAGGAGGAGGAGGAGGAGACGGTCTTAGTAGGCTGCCACATGCGATGCCACTGCCAGGGCAGTGAATAGAGGCACATACAGCCGGGTGTGCGTGCTCGCAGCATGGTATTCTCGAGCTTGAGCAGTCGGATCTGCTCGCGCAGGTCGCGGATGAGCTTCTCCTGTATATGGGCGCAGCAGCAGTCGGCAGGGCGTGAGCACCGTGTGAGCGCAGGGATTGGCGCTTTGCTCCTCGTACGTGCGGATTGAGCACGGCCGCGGGTCGGTTCTTGATCTTTGCGACGCCCATGGCGAACTCGAGCGTGCGCACCGACTCGGCGGCGAACTGCGGGGCCGCGTTCACACACGCGACCATGAGCGTCTTGCTATTGCCGCCGAGGCTGTCGAGAAGCAGCTACTCGACCAACAAAGGCGGGGTCAAGCCGCACATGTGTGTGTGTGTTAGAGAGAGAGAGAAATCCAATG
>JAADXZ010000539.1:0-18604 GCA_023338055.1 Phytopythium mirpurense | reverse complement strand
GCATGAAGTTGCGCTTGTAGCGCTCCTGGTTGGCGAGGCACTCGGCAGCGGCGGCGCCCTTGGTCGAGCAGTCCTCCAGATTGTTGTACTTGGGGAAGACGGTGTTGACCTCGAGCCAGGGAGCCTCGTAGGGCGAGCGCAGCTGGTTGAACAGCGGCACGGTGTCCTGCAGCTCCGGATGGGCCAGCACGGCCTTCATAAGGTCGCGCTGGAACTCGCCGTGCCACGTGCTCGTGTTGGACGCGTAGTCCGACACGTTGAGCACGGACGCGGGCACCTGCGCCGAGAAGAAGCTCATGAAGATCTCGAGCGCCACGTCGTCGCCCTCCTGCGGGCCGTAGAAGCGGCCGTTGGCGCTCGCCGCGAGGCTCACGAACGACCGGACGCGGTGCTCGTCCATCTCCTCGATCACGAACTTGGCCACCGACCCGCCCTGCGAGTGCGCCATGAAGATGTACCCGTCCTCGTACACCTCGGGGTTCTTGGCGATCACCTCGCGCACCTGCGCGAGACCCATCTGCGCCTGCTTGGCCAGCCCCGTGGTCGTGCTGCACGCGTCCGAGCAAAAGTCGAGCGTCACAAACGTGCGGCCCTCGGCCGTGAGGTTCGCGCGGTAGTTGGCGCTGTTAGCCGCGTTGCCGTTGGACCCATGGAAGTAGAACACGGGCAGCTTGGCGCTCGAGGCAGAGTCAGAGCCCGAGCTTGGGCTGGAGCTTGAGCTCGAGGCGTCTGGGTCCGTGGCGGGGACTGGGGCGCTCGAGTCCACTGGAGTCGCGTCTCCGCACGACTGGCCGGCGCTCACTCCATTCGAGACCAAGACAGCGGCCAGCAGCAGGTTGACGAGCGCGAAGAGCTTCATGGTCGAGTGGCAAAGGGACGAAAAGCTGGGGCCTGGAGCTGGAGCTGGAGCTGGTAGTGTACCGGATGCGTCGGTGTCGAGGGAGATTCCAAAGTGAGTAGTGAGACTCGCTAACTTACCGAAGCTAGTTCGACTCGCTCGAACTGGCAGAGTGCGTTGGTCGAACGCGGCATGGACGACGCGATCACTACTCGGACTGGATTCATTGCCCGGTTGGCAGTGCTGAAATGCCGCCCGCATGTTCAAGGTGACCCGTTTCTACGTGTCAACAGGCGTTGAAGCGGTCAGAGACCGAGCGACGCGCCGAGACGGCATCCACGCATTCACGATCGCGGCGGATCGCATCAAACGCATACTCTACAGTGCTCTCCTTCAACGCCTGATGGTCTGTCCAGTCCGTCCTCCTTTCTGAGTACCTGAGTATATAGCACACCACTGGTGAGCAGTCATCAATGGTGTGCTACTCAGCATGCGCGCACTCTGAAGAGTAATCGCCAATAAAGACCCAAGCGACCGCGGACGGGGGTGACTGACGCCAAGCATCTTCGCGTTGCTCTGGCGCGTTTCCTGTCTGCTTTAGGCAAGCGAATGCACCAAGAGACAGCATATCGGCGCTTGCTAGACGAGCAACTTCGACGAGTTGTCTCGCTCCATGTCGGCGCCGCACTGTCCGCAGAAGGCGAAGAGCGGCGACACGGCAGCGCGACACTTGCGGCACATGTTGGCGGCCGCGTTCGCCTCGGCCTCGCGGTCGGCGAAGCGCTTGAGCTGGCCCACGGCCGAGGGCAGCGCCGGCCGCTTGCGCCAGTCGTAGGCGAGCAGCGAGGAGACAAAGAGCCAGACGTCGTCGGCCATGTCGTCCGGGCGGTCGGGCAGCGCCGTCTCCTCGCTCTCGAGGCGCTCGAGGATCTCATCCGAGCCCATGACGCTGAACGGGATCTCCTCGGTGAAGGCCTCGAGCACGCACATGCCGAGCGAGTAGACGTCGGACGCGAACCGCGGGTTGTTGAAGCGCGAGTCGGGCGCCTCGTCGCTCTCGCCGCTGGGCCGACCGAGCCCGTGGCACTCGGGCGCCTTCCAGCGCACCTCGTCGGTCTGCGTCTTGCTGCTCAGCGCCTTGGACTCGGTGCGGATGAAGGCGAAGCCGAAGTCGCTGATCTTGGCCATCATGTCGGCGCCCACGAGGATGTCGCTGCACTTGAGGTCTCCGTGCACAATGTGCTGGTCGTGGATGTACATGAGCCCGACGGCGGCCTCGAAGAGCAGGCGCCAGAGCTGCGAGCGGTCCGTCTGGAGGAACTCGACCAGGTTGCTGTGCACGCAGTCCTCGCTCACGAAGAAGGCGGGTCGCGTGACGTGGCACGCGCCGTAGAGCTTGACCACGTGCGGGTGGTCGAGCCGCTTCCACACCTCGACCTCCTTGATAAACGCCTTGCGCGCCGCCTCCGAGTCGGCCAGCAGCCGCTTGACCACCACGGGCGCGCGCTTCCACGTCCCGCGGTGCACCGAGCCGTAGGCGCCGAGCGCGAAGGGCTTCTTGGCGTCGAACTCGACGTCGTCGCTCGAGATGAACCAGCGCGGGACCTTGGGCACGTCGGCGTGCGCCAAGCCCTTGATGCTCGTGTACGCGTCCTTGAGCAGCCGCATCTCGTCGCGCGAGTGCCGCCTGCCGTTGTACTTCATCTCGTACTCCATGATGGCGAGCGACTCGACCACGTCGGACGCGCGCGCCTCATTCAACACGATCCGCTTGTTGGACACGTAGCGCAGCATGGTCTTGAGCCGCGGCTCCTTGGCCGGCGCCGGAGCGTCAGCGGGCCCTTGCGGCCCTCTCATGGCGCGCGCCAGCGCCTCGTCGATCTTGCTCTCGATGCTGCTCGTGCGCTCCTCCATGCGCTTCTGGAAGGCCTCGCTCTTGACGATGTGCTTGACCTGGAGCAGGCGCAGCTGGAAGGCCAGGTCGCTCTCGAGCGAGCGCATCTTGTCCGTCAGCTTGGACGTGCGCAGCCACTGGCGCAGCTTGGTCTTCCGGCAGTGGTCGCGCGCGAACGCCACGAAGCTGTCGATCGACTCGACGAACTGCTGCAGCACGTGGCTCTCGGCCAGCGCCTGCTCGTCCACGTCGCCCTCGAGCTCCGCGCGCATCTGCTCCATCTGGATGAGCACGACGCGGCACTGGTCGTTCTGGTCCTTGATCTCGGCGCACAGCTGGGCGACCTCGACGAGCGCCTCGACGATCGACAAGCCCAGCGCAGGCACCACCATCTCGGCCACGAGCCTGCAGGCCGTCGCCATGGCCGCCGGAGGGGGGCGCACGACCGCGAGCCGGGCCTGGACTGGAGGGCTGTTAGCTTTCCGGCAAGTTGGAGAGTGGTGTGAGCGTGCTCACCGCCGCACGTTTACCTCGTATGACGCTTTACTCAATATTTCCGCACACAAAAATGAACCCATCGACACACACTACCGTTAATATCACATAATCGTGTTGATTTGATATATGTTTACCAGCGTGTTTATATTGTTGATAATCGTTGTTTGGACTGCGAGGTTTAGTGTTTCCAATACATTGCATGCGGTACCGCAATCTATTCGTAATCGAAACGAATTCTGATGTGGCTCCCACTCGTCTAGACGTCGTCGCGTATGAAAACCTAGGTTCGTATATCCTGTAACATTGAATACTCTGCACACTATGGCGTACACTTCTATCGCTTCACGTCTAATAATCACTCCATAAACCAATGTCCAATCCGTTTTTGTGCTCAATTGTTCGATGTTGAACATGCGAGCCCAAGATCGCAACGCGGCGGAGGATCTCGCCTGTCCTGGACTATCGATCGCGCCGTCACATCCATGGACGCCTCGGTTCTCCCGCTCTCGGCGCGCGCCCGCCGCGCCAATAGCCCGAGCGGCGGCGCACCCGACGCCTGCCTCTACGGGTCAGTCGTGGGGCTCGACAAGGCGCTGGCGCTCGACGCCGCCGCCCACGCGCGCCGGTCGCCCTCGCCCTCGCCCTCGCCCTCGCCCTCCGCCCCCATCGCGTGCGACGAGTGCGAGGAGCGGTGCGCGCGCTTCGAGTGCGGCGACTGCGGACTCGCGTACTGCGCGCCCTGCGACGCGCACCGCCACCGCAAGGGCAAGCTCGTCTTCCACCAGCGCGCGCGCCTCCACGCGGCCGCTCTCCCCGCGCCGGACGCCCCCGACGCGTCCTCCCCCGCGTCCTCGTCCACGTCCACGTCCGTGTCTTCGCCCTATGTAAAGGAAGGGGGTGAGGAGGAGTCCGTGGCGGGCTGGGGCGCGCCGCGCGTGGCGCAGTGGCTGCGCGCCAGCGGCCTCGAGGTGTTCGTGGAGGACGCGCTCGCGCTCGCGCTCGACGGACGCGCGCTGCTGACTCCGGAGCGCGTGGACGCGTTCATCGACGCCGCGGCGTGCGGCGCGTCGAGGGGCCACAAGAAGAAGCTGCAGCGAGAGGCCAAGAAGCTCCTGGAAGCCGAGCAGAGCGCGAGGGCGCCGCTCCGCCTGCGCGTCGACGCGCCGTCTCCACGCGCGTCTGGCACCGGAAAAGCCATCGCCGATGGCTCGGAAGCGGCCAGTTTCTCGCCAGTCGCCGCTCTGCGGGCGCGGCTCGCGCATGGACAGACGGGCGAGGACGCTCGCGGGCGCGTGCTGCGCCGGCGCTCGGCGTTCCCCGGCGGCTCGAGCGAGCCCTCTTTGTCGTCGCCTCGTGGCTGTAGCTCTAGTGGGCGTGCCCAGCCGGCGGGGACGGAGAAGCGCAGCCGCAGCCTCTTCCTCGGAGCCGCCGCGCTGCAGATCGACGTCGACACTGCGTCGCCTGCGAGCCCAAGGCCTACGGAGCGGCTGGCGGCTAGCAGCGGCAGCGGCAGCTCGTCGGTGGCCAAAAAGCGGCAGCTGGCTGGGGTCGGCACGCTGGATCTAGACATGGCGCAGGTCAAGCGCGAGGAGAACGCGCTCGGCGCCTCGTTCGACTTTTCGGCGACCGGCAGGCTGCAGACGCAGGGCTTCGAGATCAACGTGTGTGCTGCGTGGCCGCCACGGAGCTGGTGGATGGTGACGGACTGACTGACTGACGGACGGACTGCGCTTCTCTCCTTGACAGACGCACGGGATCGCGAATGTGCCCTTCCCGAATCGGTACCACAGGAAGGACGTGACCGCGCCAGCGGCGACGCCGACAGCCTCTTCCTCTTCTCCCGACAGTCTGTCGTCTCCGCCGTCCGGGTCCATGGGGACGCGCGACTACCTGCTCATCCTCAACGAGCTGGGCCACGGCGCCAGCGGCAAGGTGTACAAGGCGCTGTACCTGCCGACGTTCAAGCTCGTGGCGGTCAAGGTGATCCGCGTGTACGACCAGAAGAAGCGCCACCAAATGGTGCGCGAGCTCAAGTCGCTGTACGTGAACTTCGTGCCGATCGCGGACGCCGACGCGGCGGCGGAGGCGGCCTGCGACGAGCTCGTGGTCTTCTTTGACGCGTTCACCAACCCCGAGGCCGGCTCCGTGTCGATCGTGCTCGAGTACATGGACGGCGGCTCGATGGAGGACTGCATGCACGCGGCCCAAGGCGCGGGGGTGTCCGAGCGCGCGCTGGCCAACCTAGCGCACTGCGTGCTTCGTGGCCTGGCCTTTCTCCACGAGCACCACCAGCTCCACCGCGACATCAAGCTCAGCAACATGCTCATCAACCACGCTGGGCAGGTCAAGGTGAGTCGGCTCGCCCGTAGATTCGCGTGCGCAGCCAGCCACACGTGCCGGGACCTCACGCGTGTGCGCTGAACTGGTGCCTTAGATCTCGGACTTTGGCATTTCGCGCGACCTCGAGAGCACGCTCGCCAAGGCCACGACCTTCACCGGCACGCTCCTGTACGTCCGCTACCACAGCTGTCCCCATATACGTCCGTCCTCCTGCCTTACGCGTCGAACGCCATGCCTTTCCACGCGCACAGGTACATGGCTCCGGAGCGCATCAGCGGCGGAATGTACTCGTACCCGTCGGACATTTGGTCGTTTGGGCTCGCGGTCATGGCGTTCGCGGTCGGCCGGCTGCCCGTACCGACGCAAGACGGGTACTGGGGCGTGGTGCACGCCGTGCAGGAGAAGCCGTCGCCGCGGCTGCAGGACTTCGGCGCGCACTTCTCGCCCGAGCTCTGCGACTTCCTCGACCAGTGCCTGCAGAAGAACCCGCTCGGTCGCCCGTCGGCGGCGCAGCTGCTCCGCCACCCGTTCCTCGTCCGCAACTACCGCTCGCCACGGGACAGCAGCGCCGCCGCGCTCTTCCCGGGGCTCGGCAGCCCCAGCGACGCGGACGCCGAGACGAAGCGCGCGGAGCTCGAGGAGATCGCGACCAAGGTCGAGAGCTGGTGCCAGGCCCACGCCGAGTCGCTGCTGGCCGGGGCGGCGTGCCAGTCGCCGTCGTCCTCCGTCTTCCACCGCGTCTCCGTGGCGCAAAAGGCCGAGGCGCTCGCCAAACAGCTGCGGCTGCCGAAGCAGCACGTGGCTGCGCGGTTCGCCTTCCTGGAACGCTTCTGCGCCGGCAGCTAAGACCACGCCCGTCGACGCGACAAGAAGCGGCTCGGTCGCACGAGTGCCCTTTCGTCTTGTTTCATGGCCTGCCTAGGTCGGTGGCTCGGCTGAGCAAGAGGCGACTAAGAAGACGAGCCTGGCGACGCGGAAGCGAGGAAGGAGACTGCCAGACCGTGTGTTGCATTGAGAGAAAGAGGCGGCGATTGGGAAGGAGACAAGAGACATGGCGAGCTCACTCGAGGCCGCGCCGTACGACCTGCCGACGGGCGCGGGCGCTCGCGCGTTGCTGCTGCAGCGCTCGGCGTCCGGGATCGAGGACTTGCTGGAGCAAGCGAGCGACCACGTGGCCGCTGCCATGCAGCAGTTTGACTGCGTCGAGCAGCGGCGCAGCAGCCAAGCCGGAGGGTGTGCGCTCGGCTCCATCGCCCCATCATCCAACGCGCTGACTCGCCGATCCAAGAGCCTCCGGACCATCCTCGTGGGGATCCTGCGCCGCACACTCCGAGGGGCGCGCACAGGGAAAGAGGACGGCGCTGAGCCCAAGATCCGGCGGGAGGTGGACGCGGACGAGTACCAATACCGCCGGCTCCGCAGCGGGTTCACCGGCCTGCTCGAGCACGTCCGGGCTCTGGACGACAGCCGCGAGGGGCTCAAGCTCGCGGTCGAGCAGCTGCGCGTCCACGGAGACGCACTCGACCGGATCGCGCGCGAGGCGTCCGAGCGGGAGAATGGGGACGGGCGCGCGCCGCTGAGCGCCATGTTTGTGTCGTATGAGCCGGCGCTCAAGGACGTGGCGGTGCGTCGGTTTGCTCCACTGCTAATTCGGTATCAGTTGCGGACCGAGGGAGTGACGGCGTTGGTCTGTGTGTAGATGACGCTGGACGAGCGTGTCGCGCCGATCACACGGACCAAGTTGCAGCAGCTCCAGCGCTTCCAGGTGCGGATCTCCTCGCGCTGTGGTCGCTTCCAGGAACTACCTCCACGCTCACTGCATAGCGGTCGTGCGTGCTTCAGGACAAGCTGGAGGAGCGCGAGGCACTCAAGACGGCTGTCGACCAGGCCAAGCGCCAGGTAAGCGCTGACGACTGTAACTAGCGTGCGTTAGACAACCCGCTTACCGAAATGGCGGTCGTGGATGGCCTGGGTTACCCAAACGCAGCTCGTCGAGGTGCAAGACGCGTTCGCGGACGGCAAGAAGGGCGTGGGCAGCGAGCACGTGCGTGCCGCCAGCCACGCGGTACGTCCTCTGTGCGACTGCGCTGGTGCTGTAGATCGCCGCTCGAGTTAACAACCGGCTTGTGCGCAGTTCCACCGCCAGCGACGCCGCCTGGAGGCCATGACCGCGGCGCTCGAGCATGTCTTCCGCTTCCATTACCAGCTCGACCAGTGCGTCGCCGACCCTGAACTGCGCATCGTACGTTCTCAGGCGGAGGGTACACATACCCCAAAGGTTATGTGGCTGTAACCCGTGCTCTTATTTCGCTCGTTCTTCCGCCAGGTCCACCACGCACTTTCCCAGCTCTTCGCACGCTGTCTTCAAACGTTCGATTGAAGGTTACGTTCTACCTCCTTCCATTTGCTCTTATTTCGTAATACCGTAACCAACTACGAGATGTAACCGGTAAATAAACTACCGGTTGAGTTGCTAACCACGCTCAGAGTAACCCACAAAAGATCAGAGGCACCGATACATGCACCATGGTTCGTCACGATCGCCACGGCCTCGGCCTGCGCGTGGCCGCCACGTTGCTGCTGCTGCTGCTACCGCTAGCTGCTCCACTGACTAGTGATGACCCTTCCGCTGCGACCACCGTCTGCCGCGCGGAGGACGTGCTGTGGCTCTGGAGCGGCGCGCTCACGTCGCACTCGATCACGTTCAAGCTCGGGCTGCGCGCGGGCCACGCGTGCCGCGCCGACGGCGACCTGGTGCTGTACGCGTTCCCGGAGCTCGCGGCGGGCGAGCGCCCGCACTCGGCGCTCGCCCCCTGCCGCGCTGTGGTGCCCGTACCGGCGCCTCCCGGCCAAGGAGCGCGCGAGAGCGACGAGGGCGAGACGAACGTCATGGTCTGCGAGCTGACGGACCTGCCGCACGCCCGGCGCGCGTACGCGTACGAGCTGGCGGTGCTGCGCTCGGGCGACGTGGCGCGCCGTGGGTCCTTCCGCACGCCCGGGCCCGAGGGCGAGCCCTTGAGCTTCCGCATGACGTTCGCCTCGTGCGCGGACGAGCAGTCGGACCCGGCCGTGTTCGCGCACATGGCGCAGCACGCGCCGGGCGCGCTGCTCTTCCTGCACATGGGCGACCTGCACTACCACAACCTGGCCGTGGACGACGTGCGCGCCTTCCGCGACGCGTACACGTCCATGCTGACGTCGCCCGCGGGCCGCGCGATGCTCGAGATGCAGCTGCCCGTCGCCTACATGTGGGACGACCACGACTACGGCCCCGACAACAGCGACAAGACGGCGCCCGGCCGCAACGCGTCCCTGCGCGCCTACCGCGAGTACGTGCCGCACTACCCGCTCGTGAGCGACGCTACGGACGCCCGAGACGAGTCGCTGGGGCCCATCCACCAGGCCTTCTCGCTCGGCCGCGTGCGCGTGCTGCTGACCGACTTGCGGTCGGCGCGCACGCCCAACCTGGCGCCCGACGTGCCGTCCAAGACGGTGCTCGGCCCCCGGCAGAAGCGCTGGTTCAAGGAGGAGCTCGTGCGCGCGACGCAGGACCCGCGCGTCAAGCTCATCATCTGGTGCAGCACCATGCCGTGGATCGACGACGAGCGCAAGTGGGGCCACTTCCGGGGCGAGCAGCAGGAGCTCGTCAACTACATGAAGGCCCACGCGCTCAACAAGTGGGTGCCCATCGTGCTCCTCGCGGGCGACGCGCACATGCTGGCGGTCGACGACGGCCGCCACAGCCCCGGGAACCTCACGACGCTGCACGCGGCGGCGCTCGGCCGCCCGGGGTCCGTCAAGGGCGGCCCGTACAGCCACGGCGCCTTCCCGGGCTCGGGCCAGTACGGCGTGCTCGACGTCACGGACGACGGCGGAGACGCCGTGTGCGTCTACTACCGCGGCGTCAGCATGCACGCCGGCGTGCTCGTCGACTACGACACGTGCCACCCGGAGCGCACGCCGCCGCGCGCGCCGTACTACCCGCCGCCCGTCGCCGTGCGCAAGATGCAGCGCTTCTACAAGAAGAACAAGGCGCTAGTGGCCGTGTGCGTGCTCGGGGCCGTCGCGGCCGCCGCGTACGCGCTGGTGGCACTCGTCCGCGCCCTCCGCCGCCGCGCGCACTCGAAAAAGCACATGTAACCAACCGCGCTTGGGGACTGATTGGCTGCGGACAGGTGGGTGGGAGACGACGGGGGCCACGCGCAGAGAGGGTAAGCGTCTTAAATATACTGTCGGGTGCTGTGGGGTGGCGACCACGCCTCGTGCGGCTCGGTAGAAGCTTCCTTCCCTGTACAAAACCGGTAGAAGAAGCGAGCAGCACGACAAGCTGTGAGCACCGAGAGCGCACGGTCCACGCAGGCGAGGTGACCGGCCTCTAGGCGCTTCTGTACCTGGTGCGGCGGCGGCGGAGGGCGCGCGCTCACCGCGTGGACACCGCAGGGGCCGGCAGGAAGGCCGCGACGCCGAGCAAGTCCATGAGCGGCTCGAAGCCAATGGCGAACTCGACGTACTGCAGCCGCAGCGCCGGCGAGAAGCAGTAGCAGATCATGGCGTCGAACGGCAGGTGCACGTGTCGCTCCAGCGCGTCGTTGTCGCCCGACTCGGACACCTCGCTCGCGACGGACGACACCTCGTCGTCGTTCGGGTCCGTCTCCGCCTCGGCGTCCAGCACGCCCGCCGGCTTGGTCACCGACGGCAGCAGCGACAAGCACGAGGCCTTGGACGCGACCACGCGCGTCTGGCGGGACACGCGGTTCGTCGCCGTCAAGTGGAACGCGAAGATCTCGCTCTCCGGGTTGCACAGGATCTCGAGCGGCTCGCTGTCCTCCGCCCCGCGCGCCCCGCCACTGCTGGCACTGCCTCTAGCCGGCTCGCCTCGCTCCACGTCGTCGCTGTCGCTGCCGTCCGCGTCCGTCGATGGGGACGAGGACGCTCCGGCCGCCGCGGGCTTGTCGGGCAGCTTACCGTACGAAAGGAACACGCGCAGCGCGTACGACGTCGTGTTGAGGAACACGCCCTCGCGCTGCACGGGCAGCGCGTACTGCGTGTCCCCGACCTGGAGCACGGCGTCGTAGGCCCAGTCGAGCGGCCGGAAGTGCAGCGGGTTGAACAGGTACAGCAGGTACGTGTTGCTCACGAGCGCGTTGACGCACATCTCGCCGCGCTGCAGCTTGTACCGCAGCGTGTTGTCGTCAATGTTGATCGTCATGCCCGACAGCTCGTGCAGCTTGACCGACGCGTAGTCCTTGCCCTCTGTCAGCGCCGCCGGCGGCGCGTCTGCTGCCTCGGCGGCTTCTTGGTCCCGCGCGAGGGCCTCGACCGGCGCGTGCGTGCTCTGCTCGGCGCCCTCCCGCTGCGCTTGCTCTACTTGGTCTACCTGCGCGGCTGTCTGAGGAGGAGGAAGAGGAGGAGAAAAAGGAGGAGAAGGCGCCGCTGTCGCGTGGATCGTGGTGGGAGGAGACAGCGGCCGGAAGACGAGTCCGTCGATCGATACCCAGACCTGCATCATGAGCAGCGGGCTGTCGAGGAAGCCGGGCTCTGGGAAGGTGAACGAGGCGCGCAGCAGCGCGTTCGTGTCGAGCAGCACGGGCGCGGGGAAAATGTCAAAGAGCTCGCTCTCAAAGTGGAGCGAGCCGCGCAGCGAGGCAACCGAGGCCATGAGGTTGATGTGCTCGTTGAGCAGTCCGCGCGCCTCCTCGACCGAGACCATGCCGATGAGCGCCGAGATCTCCTGGATGGACCGGTTGATGCGCAGCGAGAGGTCGAACATGCGCCTGCAGCGGTTGTACACCACGGCGCGCTCGCGCGAGCACATCATGGTCGCGCCGCGCGGCACGGGGAAGAAGGTCGTCTCCCCGCGCGCGTTCATCAGGTACACGCGCGCCGTCACGCGGTCCACCACCTTCTGCCGCAGGTGCGCGCGCAGCTGGTAGCAGCGGCGCCACTGCGCGGCGGCGTAGCGCGGCTCGCCGAACGCGGCCAGCACGCGCAGCCGCCACTCCTGCTCGCCAATGTCTCGCGCCTCGCGCCCCGCGAGCGCCAGCGCGCCCAGCTCCGCGACCGTCAAGAAGCGCAGCACGAACGGCAGCGACTCGGCGAACGGCGCGTCGCTCGGCGCCGACATGGCGCGAGAGACGCGAGACGAGCGGCGCGTAGGAGACGCGGGCGGGGATGGGGGGCGCTCCTCTTGCAGGCGGAGGGATAAAAGAGGAGGCGAGGGGAGCAAGCAGCAGCAGCAGCAGCAGCAGCAACCGCCGCCTGTGGAGGTATGCGGAGGTCTTCTTCGCTCTTGGCAGTGGCTTCCGATAATAAACGCCGTCTCGCACGCGCGCACACTCATCGCGTCGAACCGGCGGGCGGGTTATGCTTTGGGCAGAGAGGGTACAACGTACCCCTCCCTGTAGAAGGAAGATGACGTTCGCTGTATGTGGCTGCGTAACCATGTATTTCAACGAATCACGCGCACGTATTGAGCCCTATACCTTTTTGATTGGTGGAAGGATCAACTTGAAGTGCCCGCAGCTCCTTGTCCTGGTTGATTGAGAGCCATGTGGCAACCGTCTAGAGCAGGATCTCGTCGACGAGGAACTGAACGCGCAGGGAGCTGCCGCGCGCGCTAGGCGGCGTCTCGTCCGGCATCGCCGGCTTCGCGTGCGTGTCGCTGTCCTTGAGGGCTGGCTGTGCGTTCTTCCGCTTGGAATGTCGCGCCTCGTTCGCTGCCTGCATGGTTCTGGCTCGGCCGCGAGGAGTCCCGTCCAATGGGCTTGGCGCGGGCGTCTCGACCGCTCCACCAACGCCTCGGGTCAGACTCGCTACTGGTCGCAAGCTGTCTTGTGTAAGGCGTCGACACCCGCCCCAGCCGACGTCGTCGATGCTGCCGGGAGGTCGTGAAAGCGCTCGAGCGCGCTCCGCCAGCCTCGCCACTTCCGTTGGTGGCGTCCGGCTGCTGCGCCGCTCCTCCTCCGAGATGGGCGGGAGCGGCAGCGTCAGCGCCCGCATACTGCGGCCCGCTGCGGGCTCGCGTCGCTGCTGTGTGGCGCTCGACGAGCGGGCCGCTGCGTCTTGCAGCAGACCGATGAGCTTGCCGTCAAGCCCGACCGTGTCTCCGCTCGAGCGGGAAGGACGACGGCGCTCATGCTGGCGCGAGGCTCGACGCTTGGGCGCCGGCGCCACGGACAGCGCCTCAACCGCGGGTACTGGCGCGGCGCGCTTGATGACGCACCGCGCGCACACGCGGCGCTTCTTGAGCGACGCGTCCGCGGACTCGACGCGCAGGTCGACGCTGCACTTCTTGCACACGGTCTCGCCGCACTTGCGGCACGAAAAGTGCCTGCCGAAGACGCGGACGCGGCTCGCGCACAGGTGACACGTGCGCTGCAGCTCGGGCGCGCGCAGCTCGAACTGGCGCGAGTCCATGAAGGAGAGCCGCTGCAGGCGCTGGCCGACGAGCGCGCGGTCGAGCGACGCCAGGCACGCCAGCCGCCGGAGCGCCGCGGCGCGGTGCGTCTTGTCGGACGCGCCGCCCTTGAGGTCGAGCTCGACCGCGCACACGACGTCGACCCAGTCGCTTGGCGCCTCGGCGGCCGGCAGGACCACAAAGCCCGACTGGTACATGCTCCCGCGCACGACGCAGCTGCCGAGCTCCTGCGACGGGAACCACGGCAGCTGCACCGAGTGCAGGCTCTGCACCCATCCGCTGCGGCCGTCGGGCGTGCGGAAGCCGCTCTCGTCCTCGAGCAGCAGGAAGTCCCTCGGCCGCGCGCTCTTCCAGCCCAAGCGGCTCGGCGACTCGACGCACATCCAGCCCAGGCCGACATACCTCCCGCCGTCGTCATCACTCTCGGCCGCCTCGGGGCTTCCTAACGTGTCAATGAGCGTCTGGAGACGGCGCACGCTGGTCACGCTCGGGTCGAGCGCCGACGGGCCGCCCTCGTCCTTGCTCCCCAGCAGCTCGGCGACCTCGGCCACGGACGCCTTGACCTTGCGGAAGCCAAGGAAGCGCAGGCGGTCGTGAGAGCCCCCGCGGCTCTGGTGGCGGCTCGCGCTCGAGGACGAGCGCCCCGCGTCGAGCTGGAAGACCCTCGTGCCGCGGTCGCTCTCCACGAGCGTGTAGCCGTCGATGTGCGGCGGCACGGCCTCCGAAAGCGCCAGGCCCGAGAGGAAGGCCGACGAGCGTGCGGACGGCCGCTGGCGCATGGCGCGGAGCATGCGGACGGCGCGCTTGGCGAGCGCGCGGCTGTTGCGGTCCGCCACGTGCAGCAGCAGCGCGCGGTCGCCGTCCGAGAGCCTGAACGAAGCGGACGCGGTGGCGCAGACGGAGCGCGAGAGGTCGGGCGACTCGTCGCTCGCGGCCTCGAAGCTCGGCGGCAGCGCGAGGAGATCGGACAGTCGCGAGCGCCGCGACGCCTTGGCCTGCATGCCCTCGAGCGCGTCCGCAAAGGTCTCGCGGTGGCTTCGACCTCGACTTCGGCTTCGACTCCGACTTCGACTTCGACTTCGACTTTGACTTTGACTTCGAGGCGGGGGCGCGCCTCGGACGTCGGCCGAGTCGCAGCTCGCGCTGCGGTCGCTGCGGGTGCCTTTGATGGCCCAGCGCGGAGACTCTGGCTGTGCGGCCCGCCGGTCGCCGCCGCCCCAGTCCATTGTCGCCGACTTTTGGCGTGGCAGGCGGCGTGGCGCGGGCCGCGAAGGCTCCTCGGCCCACCGATCGGTCATTGAGACGCCCTGTACCTATCTATGAGAGAGAGAGGCTCCGTCTCCTTTCACGTGCTGCTCTCCGGAAGAGTTGGCGAGTGAGGCACGTGGACGTTCCACGATGGAAGCGAAGCTGGGAGCTATTACCTGTAGCCAGAGAGCACCAATGATGCATTGATACGAGCGCGCCAAGGGCGAACCGGCCGGCCACAGGTTCAGAGGCTTCGCTGGCCGTGGCTAACAATGATGGAGGGCGCTCTCCGGCCACAGGTGGAGGGGGGAGACGTGACAGCATTCTGTCGGTAGAGTGTGTCATTTCTGTCGTCGGTGGCCAGTGGCCGCCTGGCGATACGCCGTTGCCTACGCGCCGACTCGTGGACTGCCGAGCGTTCTCCTCGACCTCCGGGCGGGCGCCAGCTGCCGCCGATGGGAGGGTCCTAGGTTCACCTAGTACTCTTTTATGTGTAGCACCAGGTGAGCCCCTCGGGTATTTGCGAACCCCGTCGAACGATTCGGCTCCATGCGCGTTCGTGGCGCCAAAGTATTCTAGACGGCGGCCGAAGTGGCAGTGGTCAGTTCAGGGCGTTATGGCGACTGTACTGCGGCGGAGTGTGTGGCGGCGGGGCTCCAGGATGGCGCTCATGGGGATCTCCCAGAGTGGAGGGTAGGTAGCCTGCAGAGTCTGGGGCGGTCGTTCAGACCCGTGTCTTGGCGCCACGCATGCTTTGAAACGCATTGCTGGGTCGCCTGTCGCCTCAAGTCGCAGATACAGTCGAAGGATGAAGAATTCGCTATAAGTTCATGCAGTACGGTGCCAACCAACAAGGTCATGTCAGTGTGGGGGGTCTCAGCCTCGACGGCGGCGTTGCGTAGCTACGATGCCATCATGCATGGCTGTCCTCATGGAATGGTTGGTCGCCTTGGAGGGGGTTGCTGCACAGTTGAAAGGCTGGAAGATAGTGCAAAGTGGCGCCGATGGAGAGCGAGGGAGGGATGGATCGTCCAAGCCACGAGCCTCCCAATGGAATAGACGTAACTGATGGCTTGATGGCGACTACGGTTGAAGCGCGCCATTGGGATTGACGAGGGGCTTGGCGTCCGTCTCCCTTTAGCTTCAAAAGTCATTTCGAGTCACGCATTTCCGATCCAAAGCGCGCAGTTGCAGTAGCTGCACGGCCAGTCTCCTACCTATGCATTGCTGCCGGCCGGCCGTTCTCCCTCCTCTCGCTGTCACCCATCGTCCGTCGTCCATCGAGGATTCCCCCACCTGTCGGCGCCTCTGCTGACGGCGATTAGACAGACGACCCGACGAGCGGCTTGCCGTTGCCACCGCCGCCCTGGGCGCTGTACTGCGCGTTTGTGTCGTAGGAGCGCGGCGCCGGCGCGCCAAAGTAGTTGCGCGGGTGCGGGTTGTAGGGCTGCTGGCGCACGGGCATGCGGATGTCCTGGTAGCCGTGTCGCCGGTTGCGCCGCGCGTGGATGACGTAGAACGAGAGCGCCACGAGCGCCACCTCGAGCGCCACGATGACGAACACGAAGACGGCGACGACCATGGACTGCGAGTTGATCCACGAGACCATGCGCGTCTCGCACGCGCACAGCAGCGAGTGCTGGTCCACGGCGTTCGACAGCGCGAAGCCCGCGCCGGCGCAGGCGAGGAAGAAGCTGCCGGGGCGCAGCTCCTGGGCGCCGATGCGGCAGTTGGCCTCGACAAAGTCGGCGAACCAGGCGAACTCGGGGTTGCGGCACGTGGCCTCGAGGTTGTGGACGCCGTCGGCCGCCACCGTCAGGTCGACGTTCACCTTGAGCCCGCACTCGTTGTAAGCGAACTTGAAGCGCTTGTTGATCCAGTGCAGCGTGTCCTGGTCCGCCGGCGAGAGCACCGACAGGTCGAAGTCGTGCTTGGCTACCTCGACGAGCGAGCCGTGCACGTGCATGAGGAAGCCGGCGAGCGACAGCTGCGCCACGACCGACACGAGCACCAGCACGGCGTACGGGAAGAGGAAGACCTTGCTCTCCCACTGCGCGCCGCAGCAGCCCAGAAAGCCGATCAGGATGATCAGCGCGCCGCACATGATGATGGCGCTCGAGATGCCGCCGTCCGAGAACTCGCTCAGCTCCGGCAGCGACACCATGTAGCCTGGAGAGCGGCGGCCGGTGCGTTCACAGACAGAGAGAGAGACAGACGGTTACGCTCGAGGGTTACATGGGTGGTCGTCCATCAACGGGGGGAGACAAGGGACGCACCGCCGATGGAGACGAGCACCGACCCGAGCAGCAGGAACAGCACGTTCGTGAACACGAGCACGCTGCGCGACAGCGAGCGCCACGCGTGCTTGGCCATGGCTCCCGAGAGTCGCTTCTTCGCAGCAGCCTGGAGCGTAACTTTTTGCGGGTGATTCCTCGGCTTGGAAGGCGCCGTTCCGAGGCGGAAAAGCGCGCGAGGCGGCCGCCGATCGATCGCAAGTCACGCAGGACTCCGCCGGCGATGGCGCAACAATGAGCAGCTCAGTGCGCGCGGAAGAAGAAGGCGCGAACGCTCTGCCGCTCGTCGCTTCTCGGTCCTCCCGCTTCGTCTCTCGGGTTACGGTATGCGCGTCGCCGGAAGAGGGAGGGTTCTCTCCGAATCAGATCAGTGATTGACAAGAATGTTGGTGGATTCAGACTCAGACATTTGATGATTATTAACCAATCACTGTTTAGGCTACATTGTATGTGGACCACATACTCGTAAGGTTACGTAACCTATGCATTCAGTCAGTCCTCACGAGCGAGCGTCAAGCGGTTCAAGCTCAAGCACCCAAGCACGGATTGACGGACGCGTGGGATTTTTGGCGGCGATGGGCAGATCAGCGAGAGGGGAGCCCGTGCGGACATGGGGGTCGCCTGACGAGTCGCTCGTGGTGCTGGACGACCTCAAGGCGCTGCGCCAGGCCGTTCACAACGTAAATGGCGCGCGCGTGATCGAGCGAGAGAGCTCGGGCCAATGAACCTCCCGACATAAGCTTAAGCTCTGACGTGGCGACGCGTATGCACGTGTGCTGCTCGTGGCGACGCGATGCGAGCAGGAGATGGAGGCGATCGGCTGCGGGTACTTCCAGCGACGCACCGTCACGTACGTGCGTGCGGCAAGTCTCGGCGGGCGTGGAGCTGGGTGAGGACGCTAAGATGGACCGGACCGACTCCCTCCCTCCCTGGCAGGATCCTCGGGTTCGGCAACGTGGCGGACGCGGTCGAGATCCTCGCGATCGGCTACATCCTGACCGTCTACGAGGAGGCGGAGGGCGCGCTCACCCCGTGGGAGTCCAGTACGCGGAGTGCACGTCTCGCTATACCGGTAGTGACCAGCTGGAGCGCTAACGCGCATCGCGTGGCACGCGCCAGGCTTCTTGACGGCCGCCGTGTTCGCCGGTATGGTCGGCGGAGGGCTCTTGGGCGGACTCATGGGCGACGCGTACGGCCGCCGGCCAGTGCTGCTCGTGACGCTGGCCATCAACGCCGCGTCGGCCTTCCTCTCGGCGGCGTCGCCCTCCGTCGGCTGGCTCATCCTCTTCCGCACCCTCGCCGGCGTCGGTGCGTCATGAGCCTCCTCCGCCCACGACACAAGCTCTACTGTAGCCCTCACCTACGCCTGAGAGTGCGCGCGCGCGCGCGTGTGTGTGCGTGTGTGTGCGTGTTTGTGTATCCATGCAGGCGTCGGTGGCGTCGTGTCGTCGCTCTCCGCGCTCTGCCTCGAGCACGTGCCCGTGGCGGTTCGAGGGCGCTACGTGACCATCTTGTGCTCGTTCTGGATGGTCGGGAGCGTCATGACCGCCGGCACGGCCTGGATCATGCTGGGCAAGAACGGGAGCGGCGAGCGCATCCTCGACGTGTCCTGGCGCTGGTTCGCGGCCGTTGTCGGGCTCCCGTCCTTCTCGTGCGGCCTGCTCTCGCTGTGGTACGTCCCGGAGAGCGCGCACTTCCTGGCGAGCCGAGGGGACGCGGAGAGCGCCTCGAGGGTGCTTCAGAGCATCCACGACGCCAACCAGACGGGGCGGCGCGTGAGGTTCGAGCTCTCCACCTCCGCGTCCGAGACGGAAGTCGACACGGAGCTGGAAGCGGGCAGCGCCTCCTCCGTGTCTTCCTCACCGACTGATCAGCTTCGCCCGCTGTCGCCGTCCTCGCCTCCGCTGCAGCAGCAGCAGCAGCAGCAGGTGAAAAAGCAGCAGCGCCAGCCACTGCGCAAGCAACAGCCGCCGTCTTCGCCAGGAAAGCCCGGCAGCAATGCGCTCTGCAGTCGCGAGAGGCTGCGCGTCGTTCTGCGGCTCTTCCGGCAGCCGCAGCTCCGCGCGACGGCGCTG
>JAADXZ010000538.1:0-18638 GCA_023338055.1 Phytopythium mirpurense | reverse complement strand
TCTACAAGAACTGCGTGCGCGTGTCTCGCTCGGCGCGCAAGCTCGAGGGCGCCGCCAACGAGTCGGCCCTCATCCTGGACGAGGCGCACGAGGACTTCGACGACTACGAGGAGCACGACAACTTCGACTACGAGCAGTAGACAGACGCGCTACAGCCAGTCGGAGGACTGTTGTCTCTCTCTCTCTCCATGCGAGTGAGTTCATGTCGTTCGTACGCGCAATCGAGCCGCGTGCGCACGTTGTGCCGTTCGGGCAGTCATGTCAATGCAATACCGTGGGTTTGCCCGTCAGAAGCCGTATGGGCGCTCGTTCAGTCAAATCAGAGCGCTTCCATCCGCTGCTGTCGCCTCCCACAGGCAGTCTTGAAGGTATTTGGTCACGCTCAGCCAACGAGTGTCCTCGGTGACCAGGATGGCGGCGGCACTTCTTGCGAGCCACTGCAAACTGTTGCTAGGCTATCGATAGCAATGCTGTGGACTAGTAATAAGTGCCGGATGTCGCTCCAGCAGGAGTGGCCCTGACAGTCGACGCCGCCTCCCTCTTGACTGGAAGCGTCTTCGCCAACCTTTACGCTTGTTGGACTGGCGGCTGGCGCGATTGCATTGATTAACGATCACTGCGGAAATATCAGCGAAACAAGGATGCGGGCGCTGCTGCTCGGAAAGCACATGTCACGAGAGAAGCGAGGCGCTTCAAGCACTGTCCTCCGTAACATATGGGATCGGTTAGGAATCGCACCACCGACAGGTTCCCTGCATGCACGTGAGTTGAGTGTGTGGCGCGCACTGGTGTGCGTAGCGTAGTGAGGTTGTAGCAGTAGCCAACACAAACCATGGAGCAGCGCTGCAACAGGCGCTGCGAGCGTAGGTGGATGGGCCTAACTCCGCGTCGTGTACCTCAATGAAAGCGTCTTGTTCGTCGAACTCTCGTCTCGCCTTATCTATTCGTCGGCAGTTAATCTGTTGCGTGGCCGTCGATCGCGGCTGCCACATTGCCAGATGGGGCCCGATCTTTGACCTGTACAGTAAAAGGAGATGTCGCCGCCAACCGCGTGAACGTTGATCATGTGTGCATGGTTGTGAGCGTTGTCGCTGTGGAGAACAAGAGCTTCGTTACGATGATGGACGCAGTACCAAGACTAGGTCATACGGAGTCGGTATTGATGGGTTCGACATCGAGAAGACCACACGTGTACTAATTCAGGACGACGCTCACGACCGCCACGCCTTTGCGACGACTTCACGACAAGGAGGGGCAGTCAGTCACGTGAGCATGCGATCAGGTTTGGTTTGTCCGAGGGCAATCCGTCGATGAGTGAGCGAGCGCCTGGAGGAATTAAACCGCCACTATCTATGGCCACGCGGTCCTCGCGCTCGGCGCCGCCGTCCTCTCGACCACCAAATGCTCCCTCAGAAGTCCTCGGGCTCGGGCTGCTCGCATGATGAAGCCTTGTGGGAGACTCCTTTGCTCATCAGCAACCGCAGAGAAGCCAACGACACTCCGCGAGGCACTGCCGACACTGTACACGCCAACCACGACGCTTTGATTTGCCGCTACATGTATCAGTGGCAGGCTATGACCGGCCGCAAGAAGGCTCTCTCCCTGCAGACCCTCCCTCGAGCCGTCTACAGTAGAGCCGCGACGGCTCACGCCGAGGGCGCCACGAGGTTGACGCAGTTCTTGAACACCTGCCACGAGTACCGCTTGGGCTGGTACTTGATGCCGAGCCAGAACCACGAGAGCAGGCACTTGTCTCCGCAGGCCGAGTAGTCGACCGCGTGCACGCCGTCCGGGAACTCCGTGTGGCAGTTGCGGCCCGCCGCCACGAGCGTGTCGTTGAGCCAGACCTCGCAGGGCCCGTCCAGCGTGTAGCCGGACGTGATGAGCGAGCCGTTGGTCGGGATGGGCTGCGTCTCCGTGTTGGGGAAGGTCAGGCCGCACTCGAACAGCGCCTCCTCCGTCACCGAGTAGCGCGAGTCGTCGTCCATGAAGGCGCGCAGCGTCGCGTAGCCCTCCTCGGCCAGCCAGCTCTGCGCCTCGATGCTCGTGGGGATGCCCTGCTGCTCCAGGTACGCCACGGGCGAGCCGCGGTAGTCCATGCCGTCCACCACGAAGAAGGGCTCCGGGTAGAGCAGCACCTGGCCCTCGCCCAGCCCCGTGTCCTTGTCGAGGCGCCGGCCGTCGGGCGTCGACCGCAGAGCGCGCGCGTCTGTCGGTCCGGCGGCGGCGCATGCGGGCGCCAGTAGCAGCAGCAGCAGCGGCAGCAGCGCCATTGTCTCTGTCGGCCAACTCGAAACTCGAAATGACGACGTTCAGTCGGTAGAGGATGTGTATACCTGTGAGAATAAATACCCTGGTGGAAACGTTTTGCTAATCTCTCGATTGGATCATAGGTATAACCGCAACGTAACCTTTGAAACATGATATAAAACTGATTTCAGCAGCAGCTCGTCGTGTTTCCAGGCGTCCTTCCTTCCTTCCTTCCTCCTCGTTCGACGCACATGCACGGCAATCGGATGCAGGCAAATGCAGACAAACGCGGGTGCTCCATCCGACCAGCAGACGCCAGCAGCAGCAGTCGCCACGTCGCCGTCGGGACGTCCGACGCGTCCAAGGCGGCCGCTGCCGGGCGTGGGCCAGACCAAGCGCCAGCGCTGGGCTCGCGGGCCACTGAGACAGTGACAAGGCCGGAGGTTGAGGTTGATGGGGTGGCGCGCGACGATCCTCGGCTCGAAGCTCCCCTCCCGTCGGGATTTGTGGAGCGAGCGTCATTTCCTCGTCGCGCGCCCGGCCGCGGCGCCGATCCGTCCCGGTCGGCAAGCTCACCAGTCGGCAGGACGCTCCTTGCGGTCGTCCTGCCAGTCGAGAGAGCCCGCCGACCGCTCCGGTTCGTCGCTCTCAGTGTCCCCCCAGTTGTGACCCGCACACGCCCCCTCCCCCCGTCCCTCAGCCCTCAGACTACACCCCTACGGGCGCGGGCCTACCAGGCGGGACGGGCAGAGGGGCCGCTTAGCCTCAGCAGCCGCCGCCGGCCGCGCTCGCGCCGCTGCTCTTGGTCACCTCGAGCGTCGTGAACGTTTCGGCCGTCGTCGGGTGGATGCCCACGACGTCGACCATCTGGGCGTACGTGAAGCCGAGCTTCATGGCCAGCCCGATGGCCTGCGTCACCTCGCCGGCGTTCGGCCCAAGGTAGTGGAACCCGATCACCAAATTGTCGCGCGTCTTGTTGCAGAGCACCTTGACGTAGCCGCTGGCCATGCCCGGGCGCGTCTTGTCCGAGAGCGCCCACTCGAGCGGCGTCAGGCTCTGGTGGAACACCTCGATGTTGTTCTCCCCGAAGCGAGCCGTGGCGTCCTCCTCCGACAGCCCGCAGCAGCCGTACTCGATGGGCGTGAACACGGCCGTGCACACCTTGTCGTAGTCCATGAGCGTCGACTCGCCGTTGTACAGGCGGCGCGCGAGCAGCCGGCCCGTCTGGATGGCCACGGGCGTGAGCTCGGGCGCGTCGATCACGTCGCCGAGCGCGAACACGCTGGGCGCCGTCGTCTGCTCCTGCTTGTTCACCTTGACGCGGCCCGAGCGCGCCGTCAGCTTGACGCCGGCCTTGTCGAGCCCCAGTTGCGCCACGTCCGGGTTGCGGCCCGTGGCGTTGAGCACCGTGTCGAACTCCTCCTCGACCGCGGCGCCGTCCGCCGTCCACGTCACGCGCAGGCGGCCAGAGTCGAGCTTGGTGATGGACTCGGGCACCGCGCCGCGCACAAACTCGATGCCCGCCTCGTTCTCCATGTACTCGCCGATGCGGTTGGCCATGTCCTGGTCGAAGCCGCGCAGCAGGATAGAGCGCACCATGACCTTGACGTCGAAGCCCTGGCCCTTGAGGAAGCCCGCGCACTCAAGCGCCACGTAGGACGCGCCGACGACCAGCGTCTTGCCGGGAGGCGTGCGGCGCCAGAAAATGTCGTCGCTCGAGATGGCCAGCTCCCCGCCGGGGCACGCGAGCGCGCGCGGGCGGCCGCCGACGGCGATCACCACGCGGCGCGCCGTGATCTGCTTGGTGCCCTTCTTCGGGTGCCACAGCGCGAGTGTGTGCGCGTCCACGAAGCTGCCCAGGAAGTTCTCGTACTTGACCTTCTTGTCGCGCAGCTCCACCTTGTACTTGAAGTTGAGCCCCTTGATGTACGCGCCGACGGACGCCACGAGCGCCTCCCAGCTGAACGTGGGCTTCTGGTCGCCCGCGAACCGCCAGCCGAACGCGGGCGCGTCCTTGTGCATGAGCTCGCCCAGCAGCGCGCTCTGGTGCATGAGCTTCTTGGGGATGCAGCCCACGTTGACGCACGTGCCGCCGAGCCCCCAGGACGTGCCCTGCGGCGACGGCTTGACGTAGTCCAGCACGCACACCTTCTGCCCGAACTTGGCCGCCTCCTTGGAGCACGCCAGCCCGCCCGAGCCGCCGCCGATCACCACCAGGTCGTAGTCGTACGTCGCCGCCTCCTCATCCGCCGACAGCGGCGCCAGCGCGTACCGTCTGGGCACTTGCACGGGCTTCTGCGCCTTCTCTTCGGCCTTGGTCTCCTTCTCCTTCTCCTCCTCCTCCTCCTTCTTCTTCTTGTCGTCAGCACCGGCCGCGCCCCAGGTCTCCGGAGAGCGGAGCGTGGCCAGCAGCGCGTCGCAGCCGCCCACGAAGCGCGTCGGCCCGCTGGTCCACACGAAGGGGGACGACGCGTGCGTCGCCGCGGGAGAGGCCTCCCCGCCCAGGTACAGCGCGAAGGCCGAGCGCGAGGCCGACAGCCACTCGAGGAACGCGGCGCGGTCCGGGAACGCGTGGGCCTGCACCGCCAGCCGCTCCGGGTACAGCGTCTGCATGGCGGCCGCCACGTCCGCCGCCTTCTGGTAGAACGGGCCTGTCGGGGAGGGCGGCGCATAGAGAGTGAGAGAACTGGGGACGAGCACGGGCGGGAGGGAGCCAGGGGGAAGCAGGGGGCGGACGGACATTGGAGCCACCCGGCGACGTGGAAGGTGAGCTTGTCGCCGCCGCCCAGGGTCTCTAGGAAGCTGTGGAGGGGCGGAAACGCACGAGGAACGCGGTTAACATGCTAGAGGGGGATATCCCAGGCGGAAGGGGCGAGGGACGCACTCGACGGGCGCCATCTTGGAGCGCTTGCTGCTGGGCTCCGACGCCATCCACGCAGCCGCGACTCGCCGACTGACTGACGCCCACACATGGTCTCGGGAAGAGCGCAAGCAAATGC
The DNA here is from genome assembly GCA_023338055.1 of Phytopythium mirpurense. Classification (NCBI taxonomy): domain Eukaryota; phylum Oomycota; class Peronosporomycetes; order Pythiales; family Pythiaceae; genus Phytopythium; species Phytopythium mirpurense. The sequence continues at coordinate 13,389 of JAADXZ010000538.1, read as the reverse complement.
CTGTCGTATTTTATGTTTACTTGACAACGTTTTCGTTGTTCTTCGTTACAAATATATAAGAGCTGTATAACTAGATATATTGTAATGGGTGATGTTAGGGACAAGGTGAGGAGGCACTATAAAATGATACAATCACAAGGATACATCAACACTGCGTGGTCCACACCCAATATATTCTCTTCGGTGGGTTTTGTCGGCGCCGTTGAGCAGCGACCACCGCAAGTGCCAGCCAGCCGAGCGAGATGGCGAGCGAGCTGCGTCCGCTGTACAAGAAGCTGCTGCGGCTGGCGCAGAGCCTGCCGGAGCCCAAGCGCGCGTCCACGCTGGCGCAGATCCGCTCCGAGTTCCGCAGCCACGCGGACGTCTCCGACCCCGCCGAGTGCGTCCCTGCTTCAGTAGGCAGTCCGTGTCCCTGGAGTCCATCCGCGAGCTTGTTGTGGCTAACGCCGCGCGTCGGTGGCGGCAACCACAGGGTCGCCAAGCTGCTGCAGCGCGCGCAATCGCAGATGGGCTTCCTCAAGATCGTCACACCGCGCGCGGCGGCCTCCGGTGCGTCTCTCCTGTCCCTCTAGACACGTCCTGTACCTCTCTCTCTCTATATATATATATCGTGGCCTCATGAAGCATAGGTTTCTATCTAACGTCTAGCGCCCTTGCTGTTGCTGGCCGGCCGACCCGCAGACGCGCCACGTGAAGGCGTCAAGCGCTACATCTACCGCAACGGCGAGCGCGTGGACGCGGACGCGCTGGCCGCCGGCGCGGGCGACGAGGGCGCGCGCTACAAGCTGCAGGACGTGGAGGCGGGGCTCAAGCGGCATCACCAGCTGCTGCGCCGCCAGCACTTTATGGACCGCGGCGTGGCGCCCCCGCGCCCGCTCTTCTGACGGGGGCAAAGCAGTCGCCGAGAGGACACGGAGCTAGAGACGGAGGAGGGGGTGAAGCGGCAATCCACACGGTGCCATTCCGTCCGTCCCTCGTCCCTAGAAGATGTTGCCGCGCTGGATGCTGGCGGTCGCCTGCTTGGTCTGCCTCTGCACGCGGTCGTTGACGGCCGTCAGCCGGTGCTCGATGCGCGCGATCTGCTCCGTGCTCTTGACGGCCTCGGCGCTCAGCAGGTTGGCCTGCGCCTCGAGCTCGCCCAGCGCCTGCGCCAGCTGCTCCAGCTCGCCGCCGCCGCCGGCCGCGCGGTCCACCTGGATGGCGGCGCCTGTGGCCGCGCCTGTGGCTCCGGCCGCCGCGTCGACGCCGCTCGAGGAGGCGCCCGCCTTTGGCTTGGGCACGTCGCGCGCGAGGAGGTGCAGCATGGGGCTCTTGAGGCGGCGCAGCAGCTTGTCGCCGTGGTCCAGGTCGCTCTCGATGGCGCCCAGGTGGCCCTCGACGCTGTCCAGCTTGTGGCTCTGCACCACGATTTCGTTGCACGCCTCGCGGCCCATGAGCTTGGCGCCCTCGAGCTCCTTGAGCGCGCCCTGCAGCATGGTCTGCTTGGCCACGGCCAGCGCCTTGATCTGCTGCTCTGGCGCCGCGGCCGAGGGGGCGCCGGCCGAGGCGCGGAACCCGAAGAGCGAGCGCGTGGCGGCGGCGGCGGCGCCCGAGGCCTGGGCGCTCTCGGCGAGCACGGCGGCGCGCGGGAGCTTCTTCGCGCGCTCGAGCGCGTTGTGCGCGACCTCGAGCCACTTGGAGAGGTCCGGGAGCGAGTCGACGAACACGTCGAGCTCCACGAAGCCCTTGCCGGGCGCGTGGCCGACCATCTTGAAGCCGAACGGCTTGTCCTGGCCGCCCAGACCCACCACGTAGGCGTGCCGCTCGACGCTCGAGAGGAAGAACTCGCCCTTGGGCGCCGCCGAGCCGCCCTGCGCCGCCGCGCGGCTGTCGAAGTAGCGCACGCGCAGGTCCGAGCCGTCGAGCACGAGGAAGCGCACGCGCCACGACTTGCGGAAGTGCCCGCGCTTGGTCACGTAGCCCTCGCACGACGTCGGCTTGGCGGCGGCAACAGACGCGTCTAGCGCCTTGTCGGGCGGCCGGAGGACGTTCATGCTGGCGGCAGTCAGTCGGTCAGTCAATCCGTCGGTCCGTCCGTCCGTCGGTCCGTCCGTCGCTCAGCTTGTAGCGTTGAGCTTTGACGCGCCAGGGCGCAGTCTAAGTCGAGACCTCGACAGCCCGCGCGCTGCCTATAAATACCGTCGCAAGGAGCGCGCGCGTGTTTAAGAATAGGCAGTCTCGGTCGCCGCCGCCGCGGCCGGGCGTGGAGGAGCAGTCAATCCCCCGAGTTGCTGGTCGGCCAGGCCGTCGCCATGGACCGGCTCCAGCAGCAGCACCACGTGGAGGACGTGGGCCGCATCCTGCTGCAGACGCAGGAGCAGCTGCGCGCCATGCGCGAGCACGTGACGGCGGCCGCTGCCTCGGTCGAGGTGGCCGCCGCCATGCGCCAGAGCGGCGGCGGCGGCGCGGCCGCAGACGTGCAGCTCGAGCTCGGCGCCATCCTGCAGCGCGCCGAGCTCGAGCTGCAGACCAAGGCCGAGCTCGTGCTCAACGGCCTCGTGCACGCCAGCAGCAACAACCGCGACCGCGACGGCCCGGGCTGGCCCAGCATCATCGGCGGGCCGCTTTCCACTGCAGTCGCGGCGCAGGCGCTCCCGGTCTCGCCGCCCTCCAAGCGCGAGCGCGGCCGCCTCGCGCCGGAGCTCGACGTTGACTACTTCCGATCGGTGCGTCGCCCTCTCGAGCCCTCTCGCTCCCTCCCTCCCTTGTCCGTGTCGGCCGCCACGGACTGACTGTCGCTGCCGTCGCTCCCGGGCCGCAGCGCTTCCGCAACCCGGCGGTCGAGATCCTCGCGCCGTCCTCCTCGCCCTCCTCCTCCTCGCCCTCCGGGGCGCCCACGGCCGTGGCCCAGCGGCAGCGAGACGCGCAGCGCGGCCGCCGCATCCGCGACAAGACGGCGGCGCCCGCGCGGCTGCTGCCGGGCGTCAACAGGCGCGACCCGGGCGCCGCGCCGCCCGAGCTGCGCGCCGAGGACGCGCGCCGCGGCGTGCTGGACCTGCTCACGCGCGGCTTCCTGCCGCCCCACGCGGACCTGACGCCGGCCTTCGCCGCCGCCGACCGCGGCCGCGGCGTGCTCCAGAACGCGCGCACGCGGCTGCACGACCGGCTCGAGGCGCCGGCCCGGCCCACGCCCGCGTGCCAGCCGTCCGGCTTCAACGTCGCGGCGCTCAAGTTCGACCTCGCGCCGCCTCTGCCCAGCGCCGCGCCCGACTCGGGAGCGCCTCCGACGGCGAAGGCGACGACGCTGCCGCGGCTGCTATCACCGCCGCCGGAGGAGCAGCAGGAGGAAAAGGACACGCGCCAGCAAGCCGCCAGCCGCGTGGTGCTCGCCTTCCAGGGGCCGAGCGCCGGCGGTAAGCGGGCGGCGAGGGACGCGGCGGCGGCCAGCGCTAGCAACCAGCGCGAGGCGCCCGAGGACGAGGCGCCGCTGTCCATGGAGGACGTGGGCGCGGGCGGCGCCACGGAAGAGCTCGGCGCGAGCGTGGACAAGATCCGCGGCTACGCGTCGCTGCTGGACGGGCTCGCGCTGCACCAGTTCGCCATCGCGCGCGGCCGCGCCGCGCGCGCGTCGCCCGAGTTCGCGGCCTTCCGGTGGTCCCCGGGCTGCGCGGACGCGTGGGGCGCCGTCGAGCAGGTCGTGCGCGCGCTCGAGGCGCTGCTGGCGCTCTACTCGGTGCCGCTCGCGCACGTGGACGGCGCGCAGGTGCTGCGCCTGGCGCGCTCGGAGCGCGGCGCGGGCGCCTTGACGCGCGCCGAGCTGCTGGGCTGCGTGCTCAACGGCGAGCAGGTCGCGCGGCTGCTGCGCCGCCCGGGGCAGCGCTTCAAGGGCAAGGACCGCCGCCGGCGCGCCGCCGGCACGCTGCAGAGCGCGCTGCGCATGCTGGCGCGGCGCCGCGCCTTCCGCCGGCAGCGCGCGAGAGAGCGCAGCGCCGAGCTCATCCAGCGCCGCTGGCGCGTGTGGCTGGCGCGCGCGCGGCTGCTGCGGGAACTCGAGGCCTGGCGCCGGGCGCGCGACGAGCGCTGGGGCGAGCGCATGCGCGCGCTGCGCAGCCAGTGGGCGCGGCTCGCGGCCGGCCCGCGCGTAATCGTGCACGTGCCGTCGCTCTCGGGGCTGACGCCGCGCGCGCGGCTCTCGGTCGCCAGCCTGGGCGCGCGCCAGAACCTGCAGCTCGCGCGCGTGGCGGCGCTCGCCGCGCTCGGCCCGGGCGTCGAGGTCGTGTACGTGGCGCCCTTCGAGCTGCCGGCCGACGTGGCCGCGTACGCGCTGCGGCTGCTCGAGCTCGCGGGCGTGCGCGACGCGCGCGCGCGCGTGCGCTTCCTGGCGCCCGAGCAGGCCGCCCGGCTGCCCGCGCACCTGTCGCTCGCGTCGCTGCTGCTCTACTCGCCCAAGTGCCTCGCGCGCATCCGCCGCGCGACCCGCGGCAAGACGGCCTACCTGGTCGCGGGCCACCCGGGGGGCGAGGACCGGCGGCTGGCCCAGGCGCTGGACCTGCCGCTGCTCGGAGGCTCCGAGGGCGGCGGCTCCGAGAGCGGCCATGGGCTCGGCGGTGGCTTTGGCGGCAGCTCGATCGCGCCGCCGCCGGCGCTCCACGTGCCGCTGACGACGCGGTCCGGGGCCAAGCGCGCCTTCCTGCGCGCCGACGTGAACGTGCCCTTCGGGGCCGTGGACCTCTTCGACGAGCACGAGGTGGCGCTCGCGGTCGCCAAGCTGCTGGTCGCGCACCTGGACTTCGCCGGCGGCTGGGCGCTCCAGCTGGACGTGGACCCGCTCGGCGGCGGCCGCGCGCGCGTCGACGCCTCGGCGCTCGCGACCGTGCGCGACCTGCGCAGGGAGAGCGCCACGCGCCCGGCCGACTACTGGCGGCAGCCGGGCGTCCGCGACGCGGCCGTGCGCCAGGTGCTGGCCGAGATCGAGCGCAAGACGCTGGCGCGCGTGGCCGCCCCCGTCGACCGCGAGGCGTTCCCGCGCTGGACCGACTTCTCGCGCGCCATGGCCGAGACGGGCGTCGTCGTCGAGGCCGAGCCGCCCAACGCGCTCGGCCACATCCGCGCCAACCTCTTCATCGAGCCGCAGGGCGGCGCCGTGCACGTCGCCTCGACCCACGACGTGCTCTTCGGCCGCCCGCCGTGGACCAAGGCGCCCGGGCGCGGCGTCGCGGTCGGGTACGCCTTCCCGCAGTCCGTCGCGCCGCCCGAGGCCGTCGAGGGCGCCGCCAGCGCCGTCGCGCGCTGCGTGGCCAAGGAGCACGGCGCGTGGGGGTACCTCAGCGTGGACTTTGTGCTCTTCCGCGACGAGCGCGCGGGTGGCGCGACTCGGATGTGGGCCACGGCGCTTCACCCGTTCCTGACGGACGCCGCCGCGTCGTTCGCCGTCTTCCGGCTGCTCACGCACGCGTCCGCCGTCAGTGCGAGCAGTAGCAACAGCAACAGCAGCAGCTCCATCTCGAGCGGATCGACCGTGGCGCTGTCGCCACACATGACGGCGGGCGACTTGCTGCTAGCCGAGGCGAGGGCTGCAGCGTCCGCGACGCCGACCGAGTCGGCGGCGCCGAGTCGCTGCTACGTCGTGAGCGACTACGTGTTCCACCCGGGCGTGGCGACCATGTCGTACAGCGGCTTCTTCCACGCCTGCCGGCTGCACGGCGTGTGTCTGGACGTGGAGCGAGCGCTCGGCACGGTCTTCCTGCTCACGGACAGCCTCGCGGCCGGGATGTTCGGCGTCCTGAGCGTCTCCGAGAGCCGCGCGGGGGCGCTCGCCTTCCTCCGGACCGCGCTAGAGGCCATCGCGCGCGAGGTGGGCACAGGAGAGTGTGCGGCCGGCGGAGACCCGAGCGAGGATGGGGACGCCAGCGGCAACTTCGCGATGGTGCTGACCGCGATTCGAGCCCTCGCGGGCGGGAAAGCTGCGAAGCTCGGCGAGCAGCAGAGGAGGGGCCGAGAGCGGTAGCAGCCGGTCGATCCTAAATAGTCCCAGAGAGGGAGGCAGATGCGAGCGTAGAAAGAAGAAAGTAGTCTATGATACACCATTTTTGTTGGCTGAGGGAGTGAGCCTGGACGTTACAGTTGATTCAATGACACATGTCACAGATTTTCACACGTCACATATTCGAGAGAGCGCTACTGTATCTTTATGGCTAAGCCTACTGTCATGAGGCTTCCGCTCAATGTGAATGGTAGACGTCAAGGCAATGGGGGCGGCAGCGAGTACTGGCTCGTCGTCTCATCCATGGCTCGTCGTCTTGTCCGGACGCTGAGATGGGCGGGCGATGATGCGTCGGAGCACGCACTCGGTCGCCATCGTCCGCGCTCCTGTCAGGGTAGGGGCGTCCTACCCAAGGAGGGGGTTGTTATGACTATTGTATGTTGGTGCTCAAGTCACTCCAGTCGTCTTCTCGGTAGACTGGCAAGTACCGGTAGGCGTGCAGACAGAGGGCCGCCATCGATGGCGCTGCAGTGGCTGCAGAGTTCGGCGCTCTCTCAGTTCACCTCCCAGCGTTCAGTTCCAGTTCCGCTGAAGCGCACGATCCCACAGAAAGTCTCGTCTTGGTTTTCGGTATCCGGGCAACGCACCAGTAAGAAACTGGGCGTGTTGACTGCGCGTAAGCGAGGGAAACTCCACTCCAGCAATTGCGAGTCTATCATATCTAGACATCAGTAAGGGGCGTTGTCGAGCAGTGCTGCGTTCACCGCGACTAGAGCCACGTCAAAGACGACCAAAGAGCCAACTCGAGGAGACGACGTGACTGTGTTCTTCCACAAGGGGACACAGAACGACATTGTCGAGAACAAAGACGATCTGCCCGTGCTACTTCCAGCGTTGAGCTAGGGCCGCTGGCTGGCACACGAGGCGCTCTCGCTGCGATGGTGCAGAGGCGGCGGCGGTCACGGAGATCTTGGGCGCGGGCAGAAGTGAGGCCGACTCTGACCGCTGCGGCTGCCGCTTCGGTCGGTCGGCAGCGGAGGCATTGGCCACGGAGAGCTTAGCGCGGGCAGACGCGAGACGGGCGTCGCCTCTGGCTTCTGGTCCAATCGACGAGCAGCGAGGGCACTCAGATCGGGAGCCTTGAGCATAGACAGACGCGAAGCCGGCGTCGGCTGCAGCTTCTGCAGCTTGGATGAGCGCTTGAGCTCTTGGTTCTGGGTCGCTGTAATGGCACTGTTGACAGCAGGCGCTTTGTACACGGGGATGCGCGCCACCGACGTACGCAAGGGTGTGAGAAGACGCGATACCGACGTCTCCTGCTGCTTCTCTTGGGCCAGATTGGAGGCTGCAGCAGCGTCGAGGGAGCAACCGGCCGTAGTAGACGTCGCAGTCGAGGGAGGCTGCATCGAGTCGGCATCAGCGGTCGCTGTCTTCTCCGTAACAGACACTACGCGTGGCTTGAGATTCAGGAGCGGAGCTTGCTCCAGTCCGCACTTCATCTCACTCCGAGGGTCAGCTGGTGGTGATCGGGCTGGCGACTGCGCCCGAGCCCGAGCCCGTGCTTCGCATGGCTGTCAGAGTGGGCATCGCCGATGCTGGAGTCGCAATCGGAGCGCAACGCCGCCCAGCAAGCACTAGCTCCAACGGGAGGCCGTACTTCTTCTTGAGATGAACAGGCAGCCGCTGGTGGTGTGGCGCGCGCGAGCGGAGACTGAATGCGGGCACTCGCGGGGTCGGCAGAGGGAGCATCGTGTCGATCAGCCGGTCCACCGCTTCCCACCTAGCGGTGTCGGCTGAGCAAGACGCATGGACGGCGCTTTTCAGGTCCGTGCCGCAGCGTCGGTCGACAGTAGCGAGCCCAGCCGATGACTGTGGAACGGCTGCGCGGCTGGAGACGCTAGCGCCGCGCCTTGGATCACGCTCAGCGACAGCAGGAGGACCGACGGGCCGCCAACGCTCGGACGTGGACGCGCAGTTGTTGACACAGGCATTCACAGCGGTCGCATCGCTGGCACTGGGGCAGGAGACGCAGTCAGTGGCGTCCTCGGGGGTAGAGACGCTGGGCTTGGCGCAAACGCTGGCGGTCGGAGCGGCGTCGGGCTGGCGGTGGCGGTAGCGGCGGATGCGGCTCGAGGCGCCAGGCTCGAACACGTCGGCGATCGAGGAGACAGACTGCGCGGCCGGGGTCTGGACCGGCGGGGACGCGCACGACGGGACGGCGAGCTGCGCCTGCTGGAGCGCGCGGGCGACGGCGCGGACAGTGGAGGGAGACGAGGCCATCTTGTCCGAGTCGAGGGTCGACGAAGGTAGGGCGGGAGGGGCGGAGGCGGAGGTGGAAGCTGGCGAAGGGGAATTCCACAATGAGCAAGTGCGGAGGTTGGTGGTGGCGGCGGCGGAGGCTTCGTGACCCAGTCCTTTCCGGGAAAGGGCCGCTGGTCGCGTCCTGTCATTTGGTGGGGACTGCGCCCGGAGCGACGGTGGGGCGCAGACAGCAGCACCGCATTCGAGGCGCTGTAGAGGAGCTGCGGGCGTGTGGAAGGACGCTGGCCACGCACATAAGGGCGCGGCGGAGGCGGCAAGTGGCGAGCGAGGCCGCGCATGCAGGCGTTGAAGTGTTCCAAGGGTAAATTATTCGATATAAATTCAATAACCGTACCCATGGACAACGCCGCATGGGGTTACGTTTGGAGAGTTACGCCACCAAGACTCTTTGCGAGCAAGTTGCCAACAACCAAGCAAGCATACGAGCAAAGAGCGACGACCATGACGGGAATGACTCGGTGCGTCGCCTCCACAGGAAGCCAGGGCGTCCATGCGCGCCTCATATGCTACTCCCAGCGCACTCGACCTGAAGCTCGCTTGCTTACCACATGTTAATCGCTCGTTCTGTGGCTCGTGGGCTGCCTCGTCGCCTGAATGCAGCGTGGTCATCGTCCAGGACGCCAACATCACCCAGAAGTACCAGGAGCTGCTGCGGAAACTGGAGGGTATGGGCGGGCACAAGGTCGGCCGCCACATCGTCCACTGCCGGCTGTTCAACCGCAAGACGCTGACAGGTACGGTGGCGGGCCGCTTGACGTGGCCGCAGCGAGAGTCGACCCATTGACCACTCTCGCTCGCTGCGCTCGGCCAGACGGATACGCGAACCAGCGCATGTACATGCTGCGAATGTCCCAGAATGACGACTTGGTGTACGCCGTGCTGGTCAACGAGCGCGCCAAGACGCTGGGCGCGAGCGACAACGGCGTCGAGAGCCTCGCGGAAGAGTGCTCGCTGCTCGAGTGCGGGCTCGAGGGCGCCAACATCCTGCAGCAGGTGGAGATCTACGCGTTCAAGTCGGATGGCCAGTTCGAGGGCACGCAGTACGTCGTCGGCGACTTCCTCGTCAGCGTGTGCACCTTCATGTCCCGCAACAACCAGCCGCGAGGGCTCGTTGTCGAGGTGCAGTACACGCCGTGCCGCACGGTGGCGCCCATCGAGCACCTGCTGGACGAGTTCCTGTCCAGTCTGTCGCCGGATAGTCAGGTGCGCAAGCCCGTCGAGAACCTCGCCGCGCTGTTCGACAAGGCGTCGCTGCGCTCCGGCGACTACAGCCTCAAGCACACGGCCCTGCAGTACGTGGCTGCTTTCAACATCCTCCGCTCGTCCGCCGCCTGATCACCGTCAACGCACCGGCGCGCAACCACGCGTCTTGTGGTCTCGCCCCTGGCTTTTAAGTAATCTCCGCGGTTAATACATGCATATGCATGGATGCACACGGGAATGATGGGAATGATGACGGAGCACAAGGTTCTCGGAGAGCCATGGTCCGGCGGAGCGTACCCTTTGGGTTACCGAGGCAGTCCCTTGACGGGTATACTGTATCTGCCGAGTGTACTATACAATAGCCTATTCTTGACAGGGTACATAACCAATCAAGTACTAGGTTACTAGGATACCCCCTTCCATTCCACCGAATACCTAGAGTTGGAAGCGCACAGAGGAACGAACGCGGGGAGCGATGGAGGAAGCGGAGGAGATGGCGACGGCTGCGCTGTTCGGCGGCGCGGACGCGCGCTTCGAGGACGTGGAGATCGACGGCTCGGATCTGCCTGCGTCCTTCTCCATCGCGCTGCTGCCGCGCGAGGAGGAGGAGGAGGAGGAGACCTCGCGCGAGGCCGAGCGCGCGTCCCCTCCTCCTCCCTCGTCGTCTCGCTCGCCCGGCTTCATCAAGTCCGCCAACGACCACGATCACGCGGCCTCATCGGTCGACACGTCTGACAGCGCGCCCGACAGGGAAGCGCACGCGGACGCGGCGCCGTCGATGGGCGAAAGGCGCGCGGGCGAGAGCGCCGGCGACGAGGACGTTGGCTCTGGCTCGTCGCCGTCGTCGGCCAGCGCGGCGCGGCGGTCGTACCAGTGCCGGTTCGACGGCTGCGCCAAGTTCGCGCAGGCGGGCGGGCTGTGTATCGCGCACGGCGGCGGGTACAAGTGCCAGACGCCGTTCTGCGCGTTCTTCAACCTGCGCACGTGCCCGGACCATGGCGGGTCGAAGCGCTGCAGCATGACGGGCTGCACGCGCGTGGCGCTGGGCGCGTCGGCGCTGTGCTGCGCGCACGGCGGAGGGCGCAAGTGCTCGGTCAAGAAGTGCGACAAGTACGACGCGGGTCACGGGCTGTGCCTCGCGCACGGCGGCGGCCGCGACTGCCGCGTCGAGGGCTGCACCAAGAAGCAGATCCGCTACGGCTTCTGCAGCGGCCACGGCGGCCGCGCGCGCTGCAAGGTCGAGGGGTGCGACAAGTACGACCGCGGCCAGGGCAAGTGCAAGATGCACGGCGGCGGGTACTTCTGCAAGGTGGACGGCTGCACCAAGAAGGACAAGGGCGGCGGCTTCTGCGCCGCGCACGGCGGCGGGAAAAAGTGCTACGTTGAGGGATGCTCCACGCCATGCGTGGGCGGCGGGCGCTGCAAGCTCCACGGCGGCGGTCGGCGCTGCCAGACGGAGGGCTGTCAAAACTGGGCGCTCAACGGCGGGTGCTGTAAGGACCACGGCGGCACGGGCAAGCGCTGCTCGCGGCGCGGCTGCGACAAGCACGACCAGGGCGGCGGGTACTGCCTCGCGCACGGCGGCGGGTTCACGTGCTTGGTCTCCGACTGCACGAAGAAGCAGGTAGGCGCTCGCCAGAGGCGAATCGTCGAGTTGGTTCCAAGGCTCACTGACGGCTCTCGGTTCACGACAGATTCGGTTTGGGCGGTGCTGCGCTCACGGAGGCAAGCCGCGGTGCTCGGTCGAGGGCTGCGAGCGCCTGGGACAGCAGCGAGGACTGTGCAAGGCACACGGCGGGTGGAAACCGTGCGAGGTGCCCGAGTGTCCGCGCAAGGCCAACAGCGGCGGCCGCTGCATCAAGCACGGCGGCGGCGGGCGGTGCAAGGCCGACGGCTGCAGCAAGACGAACCGCGGCGGCGGGTTCTGCAAGGCGCACGGCGGGGGTAAGAAGTGCTCGGAGCCCAGCTGCAACGAGTGGGCCCTCGGCGGCGGCCCGTGCCCGCGGCACGAGCTCTTCGCGGCCTCGGTCGTGTCGGTATGATCGACCGGCACACGCGACGAAGTATCTAAAGTGGCTGAGCGGCCAGGAGTAGGCTGCTGCCGATAGCGACTGGCCGCGGAAGCGCGCGAGCCTCGGCTTCTTGGACGCAGAGGCACGAATGTAGAATGGATATGTGGGCTCTGGTGGCGAGCGGCGTTGCGGCGCATTGCAAACAAGAAGAGCTCGCCCACCAGGGTGTTTGTGATGCGTTTTCGTATGTTCATCTTATCCCGCAGAGCGCGCCATTACGCAGCGCACGCCGCCGCCGCTGCCGCCACCTCCGGGGTCTATACAGCCATCGAACGAGAAGACGCCTACAAGAACGCGACGCCCGAGTTGATGGCGTCAATCTCGGCTTGGGACAGCGGCAGGCGCTTGGCATGGCTGAAGTCCAGCACGCCCGGGCCCGAGGGCTGCACCGGCGCGGCTGAGCGCGCGGGGGACGCGCCCGCCAGCTCGCTCGCGTGCTTGGGGATCGGCACGTGCGGCAGCAGCGAGCGCTTGCCCAGGAACTTGATGAGGGGGGTGCGGTGGCCGCTCGACGCCGCTGGGGCCGCCGCCGCCGCCTCAGGAGCGGCAGCAGGGGACGGAGCGGCAGCAGCCGCGGACGGCTTGGCGCCAGCGGCCGGCGCGTTGCTGTCGTCGACCGTGAAGAGCGGCGCGCCCACCACCACGTTGTCGTCGATGCTCGCCAGGTGCTCCACGACCGTGCCTGCCACGGGCGACATGACGTCCACGCTGACCTGCAGCGCCATGCAAGTACACGTACAGCGGTGAGCGCACGGGGCTATATGTATCAGCGTCGCGGGTCCACCGAGGAGGGCGGCGCCGCACCTTGTCCGTCTCGAGCACGGCGACCACCTCGTCGGCCGCGACCTGCTCGCCCGCCGCCTTGGCCACGCTCACGAGCGTTCCCTCGCTGATCGAGTCGCCCATGGACGGCACGTTGACCGTCACGACCGCGAAGGAGCGCGCGCCGGACGCCTGGAAGGCGCTGCGCGCCGCCCTGACCGCCGACCGCAACATCAGGCGCTTGCTTGCTTCCTCTATACGTATGTTGGGTGTGGCTGCCAACTGTGCGGACGACGACGCTCAAAGAGGAAGGAGGAAATCTACCAAAATTTTGTCATTATTTTTTAATGTATTGTTTTCACCCGTATTTGTTGAGAACGTGTCAAATTGATTTTATAAAGTATACACCGCGTGCACTTTATCAAGAATCGTGTCGTCATGCGTCTCTTGGGATTAAGTATTTTCTTCGTTTGCATGTTTATGAAATGCAAAAAGGTTAAGCTAGCACAATCAACAAAAACATGGAATATCAATTTGGGGAGACCAAGCAATTGTGACTCAATAACAAGTGGACGTCATGATCCGAAATTTATGAAAAGATAACATAAATTCGAAGGTATATAACTACTGACATGAATTCTCAATGTTCAGCAAGGCGCCCATGAGGAAGTCCACGAGCGTCTGGCGGCGGCCGACCACCTCCACCAGCGCGGCTGCGCACAGGTAGCCGGGCAGCTGGAACGCCGTGATGATCAGGATCGTCTCCCACTTGGCGTTCACGTCGTACCCGTTGAGCGCGATCAGCGCCGGCAGGTAGATGAAGATGGCGTAGTACGACATCGAGATGCCGATCCAGAGCGTCCACAGCACTGTCGTGCGCACGCTGAACGGCTGGCGGAAGAGCAGCTGGATGCGGGCGAGATGCGACTTGGGCAGCTCCGGGGCGGCACCAGTGCCGACCAAAGCGGCCGCGCCCGTCTCGGCCAGCTCGCTCTTCTCGTCGAACGGCTCCAGGCCGTGCGCGCGCTCGATCGACTCGACAATCGCCACGGCCTCGTCGTAGCGGCC
>JAADXZ010000537.1:0-18639 GCA_023338055.1 Phytopythium mirpurense | reverse complement strand
TCTGGCACTCGAGGAGACCAGACCTCATACACCACCGAACAGATGCTTCTTCACATCCGGTGGCGTCGATGACTTCGTCAAAGGAGAACATGGGGATGGCGGGGTATATCTCAAACTGATACAGATCTCAAGTGTGGCGGATGCCATCTGGCAGCTAATTGCGCGCGAAATGGCGGGTTATACGTCACCTGCTGCCATGCGGAGAAGCGCATTTGGCGCGAAACTACATCCCGTAAATTACCTGGACTCAATACTTTGAGTAGGATGAAAATGGTTACAGGGGTATTTTACGGGATGGCGGGTTATACTGAAGGAGAGCCGGCAAGTCGTCGGGTACGCGGCCCATAAACAATCGTAACCTACTGTAGATGATGGTGCACCTGAGCTATCTTCCAGGTTACGTTTGTTTATGGGTAAGTAATTACATGGCGGTACGTAATTAGAAATGTAGGATTACTAACTGGGACAGGTTATGATTGTATATGTGGACAAAATGCAATGGAAACACGTAAATAGACGATGGTTTAAAGAAGTGGATAACTACTTGACAGTGGCGACACGCACGCTCTTTGAGCAGCCTGCGTGCACTTCCTTAGGCTACGAGCGGCACCTGTAGCGGTTGTATCGGCGGCTGTTCACAGCTCCACGGGCAAGAGAGCAGAGGTCTGATGGGGGAGGTCGGCGAGATGGAGGACTGGCGATGGCGGAAGCGTTCGACAGCCCCGCGAAGCTGGAGGAGACGCTCGTGGCGCTGGACAAGCAGATCCGCGTCGACCAGGCGGACGAACCGAGCAAGCGCAGGATCTCCTCGAGACTGCTCCAGCTCATGACAGACACTCGGGGTGAGGTGAAACGCGTTGCGGGCATCCAATTACCTGAGGAGCAGTACCAGTGGTTCGTGTTAAGAGACGCGGTGAAGATAGAGCACCCCGCGGTTGGGGACGGCAAGTTCGGCAAGATCTACCGCGCCAAGTGGGCCACGCCAGGACGGGAAGGAACTGTCGCGCTCAAGAAGCTGCCCAATGCCGACAATCGCGAGACGTTCTCGAAGGTCATCACAGTTTGGTGGGGGCTTCAGCACCCCAACGTGCTCCGACTGCTCGGCGCGAACCACATCGTGGAGAGCAAGTTCTTCGTCTGCGAGTTCGCCAACGCTGGCAACTTCGCCCGTTTCTTCAGCGACGGAACGAACAGCAAACATCTGTGGAGTCTGTTCACGCAGGCCGCCACCGGTTTGAAGTATTTGAACTCCAAGCGTGTTGCGCACGGCGGGCTCAAGTGCTCTAATTTGCTGCTGCATCGAGAGGAAAGCGGCGAGCTCGTGGTCAAGCTGTCCGACCTTGGTCTCTCGCGGGTCCCAGCGCGATCCGCCCCAGTTAGTCTACAGGAGAAGAAGGACGGCGTGCGCTGGACGGCCCCTGAATGCTTGGGCCGGGCGACCAGGCCCGTCGATTTTTCTCGAGCGAACATACATCTACGCGCTCGGTCTGTGCGTCATGGAGGCCGTGACGGGCAAGCTGCCCTTTGGCAAACTGGATGCCAACGAGATCGTCAACTTCAAGTCGGACGCGTCGTCGAAACCAATCGAGCGGCCAGCGAGAGGGTTCATCAGTGACGACGAGTGGGCGTTGGTGGCCGCCATGGTCGACGCGGAACCCAAGAACTGCCCGACAATCGACAAGGTCATCGCTGACATGAATTTCCTCGACATGTCCCGCAAAGAAAGCAGGGTCCTGATCGCCTCAAGCGGTCTACTCGAGAAGCAAAGTGCTGAGACCAACGTCAAAGACGCATTTGGACAGACCAAATTGGTCGAAGCCGCCTTGCATGGCCACATTGCCGGCATTCGCTTTCGCCTCGAACGGGGTGCCACCGCCAAACAAGAGGGGAAGGCATTGATCGCATTTTTTGAGTTGTTGAGGTATATTGGGTTACTTGCTACTCTAGTTGAACACCAATTACCCATCCGGGTGGACAAGCCACTCGGCCGGACGCGACACCATCCGGAGCGCGCGATAGCGCGCTAAATCCTAATGTGACGCGTTCCCGACCTGGACGATGCGGTCCGGCTGGCGCGTGTCACTTCAATGTCGGATGTCAGGGCCGATCATCTCCAGTATGCCACGAAAACGTTGCTCCACGAGCTCGTTCCCTGGTAGCTCCAGCTCGATGCTGCGTCTGCCATTCATAGCGATGTTGGCGAGGGCGTCAGCCACCGCATTATGCTTGCCATAGTGGTGTCTCCACTCGCTCACCCTGCACTCTTCCGCCGCGGTTCGGCAAGCCCAGTAGAGTGAGCAGAGACGTCGTTCCTTCGGGGGGTTCCGTCGGCGCATGTATTCAAGAACGAGCGCGCTGTCCCCGACCACGTGGAGATTGCGGAGTTGCCTCCGCCTTGCTGCCGAAAGTAACATGTGTAGCCCGGTCATCTCAGCGAGGTTGTTCGTAGTCGATGGGGCCGCCAGTGACCGACAGCCGATCCAGATGACACGTCTCGATTCCCCATCCCCAACCGCGTAGATCACCGCTCCACTCCCGCCTGGCCCTGGGTTCCCGCGGGAGCCGCCGTCAAAGAAGCCAACGAAGGCATTGATTGCAGCTTCCACGAACGGTTACAGCAGCTGGGCGCGGCTGGAGGGAGACCACGGCGTCGCCAAGGTCTTTGGCGTCTGCTATGCCCCCAATGTACTGCCGCGGAGCGTCGTCCGCGCCTTATCCGCTGGTGGGACGCTAGCCGTTCCAACGACGGCGAAAACTCTTGGGAGAAGCTGCTGGACGCGACTCGGGCGCTCGCTCTTGTCCACGAATCGGGGCTGGCACACGGGAACCTCAAGCCAAGCGACATCCTGGTCGATGGCGACGGCCGTGTCCAGCTTGTCGACATGGCGCTCGGGAGAGGGTTGTCGACGCTCAAGATAGCGACTGCGCATGGTGTGCGCCCGAGGGTCGTAGCTATCGCCGAGGCGTGAAGGCCAAGAGTAGTAAGGCCCATAACCTGGCATCTGAGCAAGCTGCAGATTTCTACGCCCTCGGGATTTGCATGGTTCACGCGGTGACTGGTCTGCTGGTGGACGGATCGACGCTTTGGACGGTGGCTGTATAGGATCAAACACAGCACATGAACGGACACAGCTCGTCGGTTCACACGATGCTGATGGGGTGCATCAGCCTAGAGCAGCGCCTATTGCTCGGCAAAATGTGTCCATGGAGCCCCATAGATCGGCCTACTGCGAAGGCGGTGGTCCAGATGATGCAGACGCTGAACGATGGCAATGGCAACCCAGCATTCGTCATGCCCAATATCACCGTGACCAATTTCAACGCTTCGCTTGCGCGGATTGGATGGCATCATTGCCAGCCACCTGCCAACAAATGACAGTGGTGTTGGGCATGCGAGACCGACTCGAGCATATCAACCTCAATTTCGCCTCCCCGCAGTGCGCCCAGATCGATTGGATTGTCCCTGAATGGCTTGTTGATGTCATGCCGCGCGTCCGCGCTTGACTGGACAAGCTTCACTTCCGACCACAGCGATGAGACAGACGACGCCAGCGCGCTCTCGAGGGAGCTCACGATACGGAGCTACCTGCAGCTGTTCTTCCGCCTCCGCGAGCAACTGGACAAGCTGTGCCTGGTGAATTCCAGTATCGGAACACTGTAAATGAGGCGCCACGCAAAAGAGGCACAGATTGAAAGCGCCTCGACCCGCATCCGTACGCTGGTCACTGCGATACGAGCCTTCAGAAAGCCTGCCAACTCCGACGCCGAGTGCCTTTGCGAGCTCAAGGCGTGGTGTTCGTACGAGTTGAGGCCGGAGCATGTTGCCCCATGCCAGCTGAAGCTGCTCGACTCGATCCGCGCGGCGCGCAAGACAGTTCGAGGCCTGGACGCAACGTCTCGCGCTCAGGAGTGGTTCATCCCGTACTACGACGTCGATTGCTCAAATGACGAGCTTGACTCCGGCTCGTTCGCTACTGCGTACTTGGGAACGTGGATGGATTCGACCGTCGTTGTACGAAAAGACCGCGCTGCCGATGCTGATGCCGCTTCAAGCATTTCCAGCCTGATGAGCAGTGCATTGAGCCGTGCATTAACCACGGAGCCCCGAGCCCATGCTTCGAAGAGCTCTAGTGATCCAAGTCCAAGCATATCTGCCCAAGAATCGGCCGCACAGGAAGCCACAGTTGCTCAGGGGGCAGATTTATGGCTCCGGCTGCGTTACCCGCTCATTGTTCGATTGTTTGGCACGTGCCACGTGCGCCGCCGGTTCTTCGTGTGCGAGTACGCGCCGCGGGGGTCGCTGTCGGACTACTTCTGAAAGCGATACTGCAAGACCTCCAGGCCGATCGAGGCCACAGAGATGGCCACTGCGTGGGCAGGCGTGTACAAGCTGGCGCGCGCAGAGATCTGGGAGAGGCTGTACGAGGCAGCGCTCGCGCTTCGCTTCTTGCACCGCCGCGGCATCGCCCACCGCAACCTCAAGTGCAACAACATTTTCATCGGAAGAGACAGGAAGGTCCGGCTGGCCGACTTCGGGCTGAGCTACGCAGAGTCCGATGAAGAGGCAGACCAGGGCGCGCTAGGTGCGTATCGGTGGAAGGCCCCCGAGTGCTTTGTGGATGCGTCAAGGTCACGGCCGAGGGGAGTTGCACTCCTATCCGACATCTACTCGCTCGGCATGTGCGTGGTGGAGGCAGTGTCGGGCTGCGTTCCGTTCGGGTACGTCGAGGAGGCCGCAATCCCGTACCACGTATCGCGCCGCATACTGCCACTTCGCCCTGTGCAGTTCGATCATGACGAGTGGAAGTTGAGTTGGTCGAGAACATGTGCCGCTTTGAATCGGGTGGCCGCATCCCGATCAGCATTGTCGTCCAGCGCCTCAAGGTCATTTCGGACGCGGCAAAGACCCAGAGCAGTTGAGAGTAAGGCCGCCGTCACCCTCGTCAGCCCTGCACGATACGTTTGCGCTCGTAGATTGATACCGTTGCGTGATAACATTGCGTGCTAAGAAGGGACCAGCCGAATGAGTCGAACTTTAATACCTGGTACGTTTGAAGTAGCATTCATCGGTAGAATCCCCCCCAACGGGCTTGGGACCTTCGACAAATACAGTGCATCCGTGATCGCCATTATCAAGATTAGTATTGCCCTATCCACTTGAACACACGATCGAGCAGATCTTCTCAGCGCGCTTTCTTTGATGTCAGCGTCTCTACGGCGATCACTTGGGCTCTCGATGAGCAAAAGAGTGCCGCATCAAACCGCAATTGCGCCCTTCGCTGGGAACAACTTGATCAAACGTGCTCAACCAAAGTGCTTCAAGTGCGAGCCACGCCGAAGTTCTTCGGAGTTGTCGGTAGAGATGCTGCCTTGATGGAGATAAATAGTGCGACAGCGACGACGATTATCCAAACCCGCGCCTTAGACCTTTGGTGTGTGTGGCATGAGGGTTTGCATATGGTGCTCTCCCGTCAACGGCGCGACAGTGAACTCATTATGAACTGTCAAGTGGGATCCAGATGACAACGCGGGCATATAACTGCCACAACTACGGTAAATCTACCCATATCCACGGGTATAGTCCATTGCAGACGCATTCAAGTCTTTACGTTGCCCAAGTGCATGCATAATCGGCGTGGAGAGGCATCTTATGAACTAAATAGCACAAGAGTCACGCCATGTGACGCAAACTTCGACGGCTAATCGTGCGAGAATAGTGTAAACGAGTGCAAGATCACGATCAAGGAGAGCCGCACGCAGGAGCCGAGTGCCAGAGATAGCTGTGGCGCAGCGTTACGAGGAGCTGGGCCTATGCATTTCGTTAAAATGTGGAGTAGACTTCCGCTCTGAATCATCCGTCATGGAATGGCGCTGAGGTTTGACCAACGAACAGGTGGTTACAGTGCACTTCAAGTTGGCTGCCACGCACTCTCAACTATAGCAGTTATATCAGTTAACCAACAGCAATATTAACATAACAGTTATTACATCAGTTAGTGATAACGGAGGCGCGTACGTTGTAGCGCGAACGTCCGGTCCTGAAAGCCGGCCGCGACGCAAACAGTCGTCCAAGTGAGGCCGCGCGTAGCACGGGCCCCTCCGCGCATGTGCCCGTTGTGCTGCAGGAGCCGCACGACGGGGTTCTTCGTCACCCCGATGTACGTGCGGATGGGGCGGTTGTCCATTGTACGGAGGAGGTAAAGAAAGATCATGGTCGGGCGCGCTCGGATGGGGTGGGTGTGGCTTGTGTGGGTGGTTTGGAAATGAGGTCGGCACGGCGGCTTGCCGGAGAGACGAATTCATGTGCGCCTGCTCCGAGGCCATCTTACGTGCTCGTCTTCAACGACGCGTACATATCATTTCCACCCACTTCAACATGCCGTAAATTACAGCTCACATGAAATATATCGTGCTGTTTAAAACGAAATAGAAAAAAAACTCTAATAACCAATAAAAATAAAATAAAATATTACACCTAAAAAACCTTGATCTTAAGGTGAAAAGGTTAATCTATGGTTTTGCTCATAATTGTACAATTAATTTGGAGGTATGTGTACGAATTGCGTATAAAAATACTACGAACGACCACGACATCTCTACGAAATGGAATGTCGGCCGACAACCTAGGTTTTGTATATATGTATAAAAAATGTATGTGGATCTCGATTCCTTGCACTAATATTTTGCATCGATACGGCTACAAACTTGTTTTATTCAATCGGCGAAATTACCCTGTGTTTTATCCGCTTCGTCTTTACCCCGCTCTGGGTTTTACCCGGTTTGGGTTGTACCCCGCCCAAGCTGCACCCCACCTCGGGGTTCCCGAATGGATTTTGTCACGTCGAGATTCGCATAGGCCCAAGCGATCGTCCGCTCGGCCACTTGGCGCGGCGCCTGCGCGCGCTACCGGCATCCCCACGCCACGATCGACCGCTATTTCGATACGCCAGCATCTCCTCTTTCCATCGCTGTGCTTAACTCCCTAATCCGGGCGCCCAATCGCTCAGGAACCTTCTCCACGCGCAGCCTTTCATCCTTGCTCAAGCCGAGCGAATCCCGATCCAAATGATCGACTAACAGTGGCCACCTCCCGCGCAAAAAGAACACGGAGAATGGCGATGGATACAGAAGAAACAGACCCGCGCATCCTCCCCGGCTCCAGACCAGAGCGGTCTCCAAGACAGTCAGTACAGTAGTCAACCTTCCCTCGGACCGCCTCGCCACGCCAAGCACGCCTGCAACGCACGCGCCAATGCGCGCGGACCGGCCCGTGACGATCTGGGAGGCCGCGGCGCTCGGGCGCGTCGTGGACGTGCAGCGGCACCTCGTGCTGATGGCCAACAAGAGCGCGCCCGGCTCGCCGCGCAACGCGGTGGACGCGCGCGACGCCGGCGGGTGGACGCCGCTCATGCACGCGGCCTTGCAGGGCCGCGCGACCGTCTCGCGCTGGCTAGTCGAGCGCGGCGGCGCCGACCCGAACGCGCGCGACTCGTCCGCGCAGCAGCGCACGCCGCTGATGGAGGCCGCGGCCGGCGGCAGTCTGCGCGTAGTGCGCGTGCTGCTCTCGAGCGCGGCGGCGACGACGACGACGACGACGACGGCCGGCCGCGGCAGCGTCAGCGTCGTCGTCGACGCGCAGGACGCGCGCGGGTGCACGGCGCTCATGCTCGCGGCCTGGCGCGGCCACGCGGACGTCGCGCGCGAGCTGCTGGCGCACGGAGCGCGCGTGGACGAGCGCGACCGCGACGCGTGGACGGCGCTGGCGTTCGCCGCGCGCTTCGGGCGCCTGGAGGTCGCGCGCGCGCTGCTGGGTTACGGGGCGGAGCGCGACGCCGCGAGCGCCGCCCACGCGCGCACGCCCCTGATGCACGCGGTCGTCATGGGCCACGTGGAGCTCGCGCGCTTGCTGCTCGAGTCGGGCGCGGACGCGTCGCGGAGCGACCGCAACGGCGACTCGCTCGTCATGATGGCGGTGGAGGGAGACGTGCGCCTCCACGGCGGCGAGGAGGAGAGCGCGCGGCTCGAGATGGTGCGGCTGCTGGTCGAGCGCGGCGCGTCGCCCGTGGAGGCCGACGCGGGCGGCCGGACGCCGCTGCAGGTCGCCGAGCAGCAAGGCTTTTCGCGCCTCGCGGCCTTCCTGACGCTGTGCCAACCGCTGGAGGTGAAGTCGCCGCCGCAAGCGCCGCCCGCGAAGGAGCTCCACACGACCGCCGACGCGAGCGCCGCGTTCTTCGAGGCCGTCAAGAGCGGCGACGTGCCCCACGTGCTCTCGCGCGTCGATGTGATGCTGCACGCGCGCGACGCGGACGGCCGCACGCCTCTGCTGCTCGCCGCCATGCACAACCAGCTGGACGTGCTGCAGCTGTGCCTCTCGCGAGGCGCCAACGTGTCGAACCGCGACGACGCGACCGCGAGCAGCGCGCTGCACTTCGCCGCGCGAGCCGGCAGTCCGCGGGCTGTGACGCTGCTGCTGAACGAAGGCGCCGACGTGTCCATGAAGGACGCGCAGGGGCTGACGCCCATGGACGTCGCGGCGGGGGCCGGATACGTCGACATCGTCGAGGAGCTGTTCGCGGGCGGCGCGAGCGTCCAGAACGTCTCCAAGATCGACCGGCAGACGATCTGGCACCGCGCGGTTCGCGGAGCCTCCGTCGACGTCGTGCGCTTCCTCGCCGGCCTCGCTCAGCGAACAAGCGACGACGTCAACGTCCCTCCGGACATAAACGCGCTCAACCGCGACGGGTACTCGGCGCTCCACATTGCCGCTAGCACGGGTTCAACTGCTATCGTCGCGCTGCTGCTAGCGGTCGGCGCGGACCCGAACGTGTTGTCAAACGCAAGGAGACGCATCGACACGGTGGTAGCCAACGTGGCTGCTCGCGAGACCGAGGAGGAGCCAACGCCAGAAGAGAACGCGGGCGACTCGAGCGATGCCGGCGGGAAGAGCACAGAGGACGAGGACTCAAGTCCCGGCCTGCGCCATGAGACTGCGCTGCACCTCGCAGTCGCCGGCAGCCATCGCGAGGTCGTGGAGCTTCTTCTGCGCCGCGCTGGCAAGTCTGACGGCTCCGTTCGCGTCGACACTCGCGACCACAGGCACCGGACGCCGTTGCTGGTTGCCGTCGCGCGCGGATACTGCGACATCGCCGTGCTACTGCTCGACAATGGCGCCGACATTGAAGCTGCGCCTTATGACCAAGACAACAGCGACGATGCGGGCCGGACGCCGCTGCTTCTCGCGTGCTTGTACGGCCACGAGCAGCTCATCAACAAGCTCTTGGAGTACGGCGCGCGTGTGGACGTCATTTCTGCGCTTGGAGAGACGCCGATCGGTGTGGCACCGAGCGAGGAGATGCGCAGCGTGCTTGGGCTGTTCCAGTCGAGCCAGGAGTTCCACCAGCGCTGCTTTGCGCTCCTTCATGGCGATGACGACGGGCCCGGCACCGAGACGGGTGATAGTGGCGAAAGCCAGTCCCTCGCAGTGGCGTCCGACGAGCTGCTAGAGCTCGCGAGCCTCGTGACGTCGGCGTACGACCTCCGCTTCCTGATGACCATATCGCTGCACATCTTGGACGACAGCCGAGCCAAGAACCAGCCGACTGCTGCCGTCGAAGTCGGCGTGTCGGCCGCCCTGAAGCGCGCGTTCGAGATCATCCTGGCAAGAAAGCTCGTGTACGACAACAGCGCGTTCGTCTTTTTCCGCCTCGCGCTCGAACAGTGCTCCAAGCGCGGACTGGTGGCGTCTCGCGACGTCATCCAGTGGGACCTCGAGGCCACCAAGATCAACATGGAGAGCGCCGACTGGGTGCTCGACCTCAAGCGGCAGGTGTACGAGAACAGTTGGCGCGCTCGGACGTGCGCCAAGAACGTCGACTTGCTCGCCCATGGCATCAAGCACGTGCACGCCATGGCGGTCGCGAACCGCGACGGGATGCTCGCGTGTGCGCACAAGGTGCAGAGCCTGGAAGAGCAGCTCCACAACGCCAAGGGCGTCATGGCGACCGCCATGGCCCACATGCAGTCCGCCATCATGGCGAACGCGGCCAACATCCGCGATAACCGCGACCGACTGGCGGACGTCGATGGCAAGCTGGCTCAATTCCAAGAGCGGCTGAGGGCGAACGAGGCCAACATCCACGAGGTGGCGGGCCACATGATGGAGATGCAGCGCGCGCAGCTCGCCAATATCGAGCGCCAGCGCAAGCACCAAATGATCAAGCACGGGTTCGGCCTCGTCGCGTCGCTCGTCGGGTTCGTGTTCGCACCCATGCTCAAGGAGGTGTTCGACTCGGTGCTGGACCTGTCGGACCCGCTCGAGATCGCCAAGTGCGCGTTCTCGGACGCCTTGGGCGGCGGTGATGGCTTGGGGGCTGGAGACATCGTCAAGTTCCTTTCGTCCGTCGCCAGCGACGACGGTGGCGGCGACAGATTGAAAGACGGGAAGAAGGACGACCGATCGCGTTTGACCGCTCTAAAGCCGGAGATCCACGAGCTGCTGGGCAAGCACGGCATCTCGGACGACGAGTTCACGACCATTGTGAGGCAGGAGATTGTGCTGCAGCACCCGGAGCTGATCGCGCAGCACGAGGCGCGAGGAGACCTCGTGGTGGTAGGGACGGCCGACTCGGACGGGCTGGACCACATGCTCGCGAACCTTCAGTACCAGGAGAGCGATCTGTCCGCGACGTTGGACGAGATGCGGCAGTACACGCGCCAGATGGCGGCGATGGAGCCTCCTCCGCTGTCCCCATCGTTCTCTCCGAGTTCGTCTACCACGCCTTGGTTGCAGCCGATGAAGCTCAACGAGAAGGACGCGGCGTCGCTCTCGCCCCTTGACGGAGAGATGGTCACTGCGTACGCTGTCGCGGTCCCCGTCATGGTCCCTGAGGTCAGCCAGCAGCCGATCGAGGGCGAGAGCGTGGTTGTCGACGTCAACAAGAGCTTCGACAGCAGATTGTCGACAGACAAGTCGGAGACCCCTGTGGTCTGCACCTCGGACCCGACGCCGAGTTCTGAGAGCGGCGCGAGGTCGGGCGATGGTGTTGCTCCCCCTCCGGCTCAAGTGGAGGCGACAGCAGCGCAGCAAGTCGCGGCGGCATCCGAAGGCGAGGAAGAGGTGATTGAGCTTGCGGAGGACATGGCGCAGTTCCCGTTCCACGACGCTGTCGTTCGCAGTCTCGGCGACCTCGGCGCCTTCAAAGACGCGCTTCAGGACATGTCCGGTCTTGGCGACTACGATCCGAGCGCGCCGATGGCAATGGACGTGGTCGTGCACTCGACAGGTGGACGCACTACTCTGTCGGCGGCAGAGTACGCTTACTGCTTGGGCTACGACGCCATCGGTGACCTGCTGAGCTCCATGATGAGTCAAGATCAAGCCCCACAGGACCATCACCGTCCAACGACACAGTTCGCGGCACTCACCGTGGAGATCGAGGAGGACCTGGACGAGTTCCCGTACCACTACGCCGTGTCCGAGAGCCACGGCGACGTCGAGGACTGCGAGCTGTTCCTGGAGGTCGCGCACGAAGACGGCGTCCCGATTGACACGCGCGTGCACGCTCGGATCCACGGGGAGGTCCGGCGGTCGCGCGGCTCCATGTCTGCGGTCGAGCTGGCCTGCCGACTGGGCTACGTGGACGTCGTCAAGCACTTCCTCGTCGGTCTGCGCGTCAAGACGTCCACCAAGGGCGTCGTGCTGCTCGGCCGCGCGCGCGAGCAGGCCAAGAAGAAGCCGCCGCGCGTTGTGGTGTCGTCCAAGCAGGAGGCGTAGCAGCGAACAGATCATTGACACGCAATGCTATCACGCAACCGTATGAATTTACATACGCAGACGTATCTTGCAGGGCTGACGAGGGTGACGACGGCCTTACTCTCAACTGCTCTGGGTCTTTGCCGCGTCCGAAATGACCTTGAGGCGCTGGACGACAATGCTGATCGGGATGCGGCCACCCGATTCAAAGCGGCACATGTCCTCGACCAACTCAACTTCCACTCGTCATGCTCGAACTGCACAGGGCGAATTTGGCACGCTTTCGTTCATCACTTGACGGGAGCTGCTTTCTCGGCACTTCACGGTCGGCCAACAACAGCAGCAGCACCAGCCACCGATGCATAGAATGGCACTCGTGAGCTGTTCACAGTGGCCATTGTTATTTATACGTTTCCACCACCACACCCAAGACGTGTGAGGTCACATTTGAGAGCTGGCCGTGCGATGCGAACACAATGAAGGCCGGCTCGCCGACTCGTTCCAAGAAGAAGCCGGACTCCAACGCGCGCACTGCCAACGCCGACGAGGACGAGGACGAAGCGGACGACCTGGTACTCCACGCCACTCCCCCTCGTGTCTTCGACGTGATACTGACGCGTGCTACTTCTATACGGAGCCCGGCAGGAGAACGCGGTCTGGCACGACAAGCACGACGGAGCGAGGAGTGAACCGCCGGACCTCGAGACCTCGGCCATCAACGCGCTGCTGTGCTGCGTGCGCTCCAAGTGTCTGGCCGCCACGTGCGTGCTGCTGCCCTTCGCGGTCTTCATGCTCGCGTTCCTGGTCGTCTCGGCGGACAAGGCGAGCGTGCGTCGCGGGCTGCTCATCGCGTCGCTCGTCCCTCCCGGGGCCTACGCCGTCTCTGGTCTGCTGCTGCTGCTATTGGCGTGCCACCGCCAAGTCTCCGGGGACACGGACAACGCGCGCTCGGCGCACCGCTTCATGCGGCAGCGCGAGCGGCGCAACCGCATCGCAGTCGTGACGTCCGCGTCCGCCAACCGCGCCGAGGCCCGCAAGAGCCGCGACTTTGTCGGCCGCTTCGCGCTCTTCATCCAGGCGGCGCAGACTGGCAACCTCACCGACTTGAGCTTCTGCATGGACAGCGGCCAGAATGTGGACGAGGCCGACCACCTGGGCCGCAGCGCGCTGCACTGGGCCGCGATGTCGGGCCGGGACGCGGTCGTGGCCAAGCTGCTACGCAACGGCGCGTCCGTCGACCTCCAGGACACGCTGGACGCGCTCACGCCGCTGCACTACGCCGCGTACTACGGCCACGTCAAGGTGACACGGCAGCTCGTGAACGCGGGCGCCTCGCTGACGCTCACGGACGCGCGGCGGCTCAATCCGCTGCAGCTGGCCGAGATGGCGAGCCTCAAGCTCGCGAGCACGCAGCCGTCGCACCAGATGATCGTCAAGTACCTGCGCATCGCCATGAAGGACGACGTGACGCCGCCGCTCGAGCACATCACGGGCCTGACGGTGCAGAACCTCGTGGACAGACAGATGCACGGGATGCCGCAGGTGACGTAGCAACCCTCAAAGGCGACGACAAGGGCAGTCAATGGCAAAAGTGCTTGCTGGCTTGGACGGGGTCGAACGTACCGCTATTATTACTACACAGGAGCGCATGCACGAGGGGCACGGAAGTGAATGGCTGGCGGTCATCCCATAAGGCGCACGCTGGTGCTGCCCGTGAGTCCGAAGCTGTAGCTGCTCTCGCTCTGCGCGGCCTCCAGGCTCGCGAACGACGTGATCTGGCCGTAGAAGCACGCCCATACTCAACCGTCAGTTCGTGTGCACACCCCTGCATTAACTAAAGCTCGCAGTCCAAGCGCGCCTTGCCTCAAAGTCATACATGGCGTTGGGGATGTGGTCGATCGACTGCACCGCCGACAGAATGTGCAGCAGCGCGTTCTGCAGCGCCGCCTCCGTCTCCTCGGCGCAAATGTCCCGCCCTGTCGCACGCAGCAGCACACTCAGCACCCTTTCACCTTGTATAGCCGCTTCGCTAGCACCACTGATGATACAGGCGCACGCACCGTAGGAGGCGGCGGCGGCGGACGCGACGTTCACAGGCAGGATCCACTTCTCAAACACGACCTTCTCCTCGTTGGACATGAGCCCAAAGAGCGCCTTCTTGACCTTGCGCTCGAAGAACGTGACCACGAGGCAGCCGCTGCCGCCCGCGCGGCTCGCGCCGGCGTCCGAGCCGCCGTACGGCTGCTGCTGCTGCTGCGCGTAGTGCAGATGGCTGCCCGCGAGGTAGGTGCTGCCGGCGCTCGGGCCGCCCAGCACGGCCGCGCCCTGCACCACGCTCTCCTCGAACACCTTGACGGCCAGATCCACCTTGCGGCTGACGTCGCCCACGGCGCAGAGCGAGTACGAGACGCTGGGGAACGCCTGGCACGTCGCCTCGCTCGGCCGCACCGGCCCCGGCGCGCGCGTGAAGAGGATCGTGTGTAGCACGGCCGTCACCGCGTCGCCCACGTCCTCGGCGCTGCACGGCAGCTCCTCCAGCACGTGCTCGCGCCACGGCGCAGGGCCCGTGCTCAGCATGCTGCCCGCGCTCAGTGCGCTCGCGCCGCCCGCCGCACCTGCAGTCGCCAGCATAATGCGCTCGTCGATGGCCTTGTTCTTGGGGGTTGTTATCAGCTTGGAGAGAGCTTTTCGTGAATTATAGCCAATCAACAAGTTGTTGGGCGAAGCCCCATCATAGGGATAACGAAAGCGGTTGGATCTGAGGATCTTAGAATAAGAACATCAGAGAATGTGTAATTCACTCAGTCTCAGACAGTACTAATATAGTGTGAAAGCGGAATCAGTTTCGGTGTACGTTGGACATGGTCATAAATCCTGATGGCATTAAATACCCTCCACCTATTACTTTAGTGACCTCAGATTATATGGAGAAGCAGCGCTTTACGAAAATACTATACGATTCATTATTAGAAAATGTCCCTAGAGTAATAGCAATATGGGATGGGATTCGTATATAGGGGAAAAAACTCTCTAGGCCAATGGCAAACAGCAGAATCTGGAAGTCACAGAAGGTTTTGTGTGGATGGGAGATTTTAGGAAAACCTGCCACTGATAATATGGTGGCTAGAGGCACGTATAAACATTCATAAACGTTGGTGCTCCTATTGGAAAATCAGCGTCGCTATGAAGTGAGTGTCCGTACTATTGTGCCAGCTCAGGTGAAACCACGTTAGACTACGGGGAGGAAAAGGAAAAGGATGGAGCGTGATTGTAAGTTCGTCTCCAGCGTCGGTCACCAAACAGAGATTAGACAAGTAGTCATCGATACTGCTGCAGGTTTTGATTTCGTTCTCACGTGAGACGTCTAGGTTGAAGAGTGGCATCCGTTAAATGAGGGTATTGACGGTGCCGTGGTGTACCTTGGTTGAGTTGGAAGAGGCGGCGGGGTTGCTCGGACGTTTTGACTACGCCGCTGTTGAGCTAAAGTCTGGGGCGGGCGTATTCCGACACGTCGACTGCGCCGTGGTCGAGTTGGAGGGGGCAGCAGGTGACCTCTAACGCACTGACATCGATTTTTGAGTAGCGGTCAGCTGCGCGATATTTCCATTTCGTGTAGATCACGAGTAGTTTGCATCATCGTTTGAGCAACATGGGGTTCATTGTGGTTAATGTGCATCCTGCTCCTGACAAGCTGACAACTGTGCGGACTCGATCTTCAATCTGCGGTCTTTCCGCTCATTCAACGTGATAAGGCTGCCTGATTCTGTGTCGCTGCGATAAATTTCATTCGAGCAAAGGTGGCGCTATTCTCCGACGCTGTATTGATCGCGAGGTTCTTCATCCGGGTCGTCTCATCTCACAAGATCGAAGCTGCTCGTACTTGTTGCTGTGTCTTCTTAAGCATGAGTAGGTGCGTCAGGAGGATGCGTTTCCGGTTTCTTACGCGCGAAAGGCCAACGTAAGCGAAGGCTGACGTCGGCATCTTCGTTGGGTTGAAGGTCAAGTGGTCGCACGTGAGGCCTTGAACTTTGTGAATTGTCATCGCATATCCCAGTCGTAGCGGTAAACCAGTCCGAAATGTCCGCAGCGGCTCGTTTTTGGATCCCACGAAGTTGTTCATGGCGCAATTGGGATCACCGACGGAACGCTTTCCAGAAACGACGGTCCACGATACTTGTCGGTGATTCGCACGAGAACAATCGGGATGCCGCTTCCCGGTTTGAACATGAAGTCGTGCACAACGCCTCGCGTGCCGTTGCGCAAACCAGCGCGCTGCTCAAGGTTGACAGTGAGGACGACGGGAGCACCAACGGCAAGGTCGATCGATACAGGTACCTCTCGGTCGCGAGAACGTTTCGGCTCGGACGCCGCCACGAGCAGGTGCTTCACCGCGACGGTACTAACGTATTTACCGTCGTGCTCTCGTGACGGCTTCATGTCGTGCGATGCGTGAATGCTGACGATGGGATTGCTCTGTCGTTGTAGACAGCAACGGTTTGCTTCATCCACGTCTTCGTTCCGGTACGTGATGTACAAAGCTTGCTGCGTCCAGGCGGGCCATTCCTCCTTATTTGTGAACCGCGTGTTGAACAGTTCAACGTCTTTGTTGGTCCAGTTCATTTCTCGGAGTCGGTGTAACGCTTCAAACCAAGTTGGGTCGCCGCGGCCCCGGTTCTGTGATGTCAATCGACATACGCAACCGATCGAAGTCCACAATGCACGACCTTCTTTCTGGTTCGGGTTCACAAGCGTAGAGAGCGGCGTTGACAGTGAAAAAGGAGTGACTGGGTCCAATTGCGCAGAGTCGCCAACGAAAAGGATATCCCGGCCGCCAAATGGCTCGTCGCCGTGTTGCGGAAAGATTTTGCGAAAGCGCCGGTCTATCCAATGTAGCATGACGCACGAAATGACACTGAATTCGTCCACGACCACAAAGTGGACGTCTCGGTACTCATCTTGGAGCTGCCGTAACTTGTGAAGGCCACTCTTCGTGCTCGACAAGGGTTTGTACGGTGCATTGTATCCCATCCCTTTGATGCCTCCGAGCCCAATGCTGGCGCAGATCGTCCTCCCGCCAATGTTGTACGCCGCCGTCCCTTGATGCGCCATCAGCAGTACTCGCCATGCAAAGTCTCCAAACACGTGTCGAGTCTCATCGACGATGTGCTTGACGAGCCAGCTTTTACCAGTCCCGCCTTCTCCTGTTATGACCATTCGAAGCGGGTTGACGTGAGACTCGCTTTCAAGTGCCGCTTTGCGAGCTCTGGACTGGGTCATGCACAGAGCGAACGGAATCCACTGGTCGTCGGACATTGGGTCAACAGGGTACTCGTAGTTTTTTCGCTCGTGCGTTTCCTTTGCTCTGCGACGATCAGTGTCTTCTTCTTGACGAACAAAGGACCTGACTTCGTTGGCCACGAAGTTTTCGGCGCGGTTGATGTCTTCCAAGCTGTACCGGACCGTGGGCGAGGTCATAGCTGCAGCGTCATCGGCAGTGCCTGGCTCCAACCGCACGTCGTCAGCGCTGTCAGACGGGAACTCCCATTCCGTGGCAGGCAGTCCAATATTCAGCTCGAGGTCACGGCTCTCACGCAAGCGTTGCAGATGTGACTGACGCTCCAATAGATCTTGACCGCACTGGCTGTTTTGCGACCCGCTGTTTTGATACGCCTGAAAAGCGCGTACACAGTCGGTATCGGACTCTGGTAGCTCATGGAGACCACGCCAAGGTACGTGGAGGAATAATTCGGAGTAGCAAAAGTCAGGGTTGTCTGGATCCGGGCGAAAACGTGGGGCCTTCCTAATGGCTTGAATCGATCGGCGTTCCTTGATAAACCCGTTTCCTGACAGCAGTTTCCATCGACTAAGCTTCTGGGTATCGCTCGGACTCGCGGAAGAGATTTCAAACTGTTGGCAGACTCAGCGAACGGCATGTCGTCGAAATCTTGTGTTGCTGGGCGATCCATGTACGCACGCTCGATCGGTTCAACTCTCGCCACTTTACCGGTGCTGACGCCCTCCATTGCGCTATCTGAAGTTTCCATTTCGCGTCTAAACTGATCCTTGTCGACGCGGTAGTAGCGTTGGCTGTGTCGATTGCATTTGACCTTCAGGATGCTCCGCGACTTGCCGTACATTGGCATGCGCCGAAGTAGAATCCACATGGCTTCCTGAGCGCTAACTTCTCGGACAGAGATCACTGCGTTCGCAACGCGCTTTAGTAAGCTGATATGCTCTGTCTGCATCCCAGTCTTTGCCAGCGCCCGTGCGATCGCATCACGAAATCGGGAGGTGTCCGGCTCGGCTTTGCTGACGTAGGCCGCAGTATACTCTGCGGCACCATAGGCGTTTCCTATGAGCTTCAGATTCATGTTCGGTCGCCAAAGATATAGTAGCTCCGAAGAGTAGTTGTTCGTGAATGGTGAGTCGCGCTTGAGGTGGATCTTGACCGTTGTTGCCCCGTTTGGTGCCGTCAGAGTCTCAACTTGTGTGCGCTCACGCAACGCCTTAGGGTACTCAAAACGGCATCTGCCTGTCCGCTGCCAACATGACGACCCCGGGGCGCACTTGTGCAGCTGAACTCGTTCAACGATTCGCTTGATCTCGCACATTCGCTTTTCGTCGCCAATGGAGATGTCAGGGTAGACCGCGAGGACATCAGGTGTGTCCGAACTGTTGACACCTTCGTGAGACCTACAGAGACAACACTCGCTCTTGCCGCACCCAGAAGAGTCTGCCGAGATGTGACTGTGATGAGGTAAGTCGCCAAAAATCCCGAGGGACTCAAGGCGCAGCCCACGAACCAGGCGTAATCCCAGAAATCAAAGTACAGAGCGGCACAAGCAGGGGCTGATGCTGCGCACGCTCCGGGATGCGCCAATACAACT
>JAADXZ010000536.1:0-18701 GCA_023338055.1 Phytopythium mirpurense | reverse complement strand
TGTGAGTCTCCATAATTTTCAGCCAATCTGTAACACCATGATAATTTGCTGGGATTTTATTGGTCCAATGGATGCAATAGTTATAACCAATCACAAGCCCCTATCAGCAACTTTCCATGTTTCCGCTTTATCCAGAACGATAATCGTCGCCTCTCAAAATGGGGAAAACGACACCCTGATTGGTAGAAATGTTTCTTCCAAGAGGTAGCAGATATCTGATTGGTCGTTATGCTTCCTCTTTTGGTGGCTTTAGCTGAGTATGGCGACCTCGGTGGGCTGCGTTGTCGGAAATGTCGCGACAAAAAAATACACACACAAGTTTATTAGCATTCCGTCGTATATGGTACACCTGTGATCGTGTTTGCGGCGTTACCGCGAGTCGACGACGGCAATCGCAGCGCATGTTACTCTTTTTCGATCCACTTTTGTTAAAAGAGCATTCGTTTGTTATGGATGGTTACACCGTGTTTTGAGCACGAACAACAAATTCGCACCATGTATCGAAGACCAGCTCTGGTTACCGTACTGTTTATAAAATCGCATCCGATTCTTTGCTACACCGTGTTTTGAATGAGACTGAAAAACAGAAGGCGCGGCCCAAAAAATCCCGCGAGCGAAATTCGACAACCAGACAAAAAATTGGCGCGTTCTCCCCTTTTCGCGTCCCCATTGACGATTTCAACTTGACCCACACGAGGAAGGGCGGACGTCTCGAGTCTCGAGCGGTCGGTCCCTCAAGCTGCTACTACTACCACTATTCAAGACTTGGAGATGCTGGACGACCGCGTGGCGGTGATAGCGCGGTTGCTGCAGCCCGCGAGGGGCGAGCAGACCGCCGAGGCGCGGCCGGGTACGGTACAGCGTGCAGCGACGACGCCAATCGACATGAAGGAGAGCGCGTGGGCCGGCTTGGACTGTGCGCAGCGCCGGCTGGAGGAGCTCAATGGGGCGGAGAGGTGGCGACTGGTGCGGACGCGAGTGCGGCGGCTGATGCGTGGGGACGGAGGGGCGAGGGAGTGCAGCCCACGGGGCCCACGGACGCTGCTGCACCGCGACTTTTGGCTCGAGGCGCTGGACGAGCAGCACCGCTACGGGTGCTACCTGCGCGCGTTCCACAAGGCCTGGAAGCACGAGGCGGGCGCTCCTAGCGACGCGGCCGACGGCTCGTCCTTCTTCCGCTGGCTAGACCGCGGGGGAGGACGCGCGATGGATCTACCCGAGTGCAGCCAGGAGGAGCTGCGGCGCTCGCGGGTCGAGTACTGCTCGCGCGCGGACCGGCGGCGGTACGAGCTGCGGTTCGTCGCGCCGTGTCGAGCCATTACGAGTCGCGCCCAAGCCGCAGACCGTGGCGATACGGGCTTGGTCGCACAGTACGCCGAGTCGCACGCGCTGGCGCACACGGACGAGCGCAGCAAGTGGATCTTCGTGGTGGACCTGGGCGGGCGCATGTACCTCGGGCGCAAGCGCAAGGGCCGCTTCCACCACTCGAGCTTTGTGGCCGGCGCGCCCGTGATCGCCGCGGGCAAGGTGGTCATCAAACTGGGCCGCATCCTGGCCATCGAGCCGCACAGCGGCCACTTCAAGCCGCAGCTGGCCAGTCTCGAGGCGCTGCGGCTCGTGCTGGAGCAAAACGGCGTCGACGTGGCGGCCGTCGCGTTCGTCAAGCCCAAGAAGTGGGAGGGCGAGTGGCCGTTCCCGGAGCTGGAGGCTAGCGTCGACTTGGACGACTTTGGGTCCGACACGGACGACGGTGGCGGCAACGCCGTCTTGGACACGGCAGCAGACGACGAGGACATTGGGATGGGCGAGGACGACGAGGAGCAGTGGCGACCGACGTCTCCATAAGAGTACACTCCGTAGAGTAGAGCACTAGAGGAGGGGAATAGTCTCCCAGTGAGGTCGCTGTTGGCATAAATATCAGAGAGCGACGCCGCACGCATGCTGCTGCATGTGTAGTCCAGATTCCAGACGTGGGCGGCAGCACTTGGCGCGGGGCTGGAGGCTAGACACGGCTCAGAGCAGCTCCTGGATGGGGGCGCGGTTGAGTCGCTGGTGCCGCTGGAGCAGCATCATGCGGCGCTGGTCGAGCACGCCGGCGGCCACGCTGCTCTGCACGAGCTCCTGGCGCACCTCGTGCTGCAGCGCGTAGAGGATGTCCGTCATCTTTGGGCGGCGCGCCGGGTCGTTGTCCAGGCAGCGCACGATGAGCTCGCGCCGGCACGGCTTGCAGTCGCGCGGGATCGTCGGGCGGAGCTCTCCGCGCGCGACGCGCAGCATAATGTCGATGGTCGACATGTTCTTCAGGTCAAAGTACGGGTCGCGCCGCGTCTCGAGCTCGATCAGGATGACGCCAAAGCTGTAGCAGTCGACCTGCGTGTCGTACTTTTCCTCGCGCAAGATCTCGGGCGCCAGCCAGTAGGGCGTGCCGACGATCGTGCTGAACAAGCGGCCGGGCATCGACTGGCGCTTCGACTCGCCAAAGTCCGAGATCTTGCACGAGTACGTCGGTGTGCAGAGCAGGTTGGACGACTTGAGGTCGCGGTGCGCAAGCGGAGGGTCGCAGTTGTGCAGGTACGCCGCGCCCTGCGCCACGTCCGTCGCGATCTTGAGCAGCGGGTCGCTCCACGTGAGCGCGATCGGCCCGCGCAGTAGCGACAGCACGTCGCCGCGCTCCAGGTACTCGAGCACCAGGCCGACGTTCGAGAGGTTGTCGAACGTGGCGCCGATGAACAACACGATGTTGGGGTGGCGCAGACTCGCGAGCAGCTCCACCTTGGCCTTGAAGTCGGCGAACCCGTCGGCCGTCAAGCACGCGAGCGCGAGCCGCTTGACCACGACCGCCGTCGAGTGGTACTCGCCCATGATGACTTCTCCGTACGGCGTCTTGGCGATGATCTCCTTGAGCTTGAGGTCCGCGAAGGGGATGGCGACCGAGTGCACCACCTGCATGTTGCCGCCGGCATTGTCGAGCGCGCGCTGCATGGCGTCCTTCTCGTCGCCCGTCACGCTGCGGTTCTCGAGCCCGATCTGCTTGACCGACAAGTCCAGCTTGAGCGTCGTGTTGATGCGCTCCGCGTGCACTTTGGACGCGTAGGCCATGCGCGCGGCGCGGTCCTCCGAGTACGTCGCCATCAAGGTGAAGCACGTGGGCACGAAGACGCAGAGGAAGAAGAGCACGGCCTGGTTGCCCACGTTGTGCACCGTCCGCGAGTTGACCGACATGGGCGGACCGAAGAGGATGAGCCCGCCGGTGGCGAGCCACTGCGCGACCGACAGCACGAGCACGTGCGGAAAGTTGAGCTTCATGGAGACGGCCACGATGCCGCCCAAGGACGCCGAGACCGCAAGCACGCCCATGACGATCGAGTACGCCAGCTTGCTGTCGTAGATGAGTATCCAGAAGAGCAGGTCGACGTTCTCGCTGCCGTGGTGGTTCTCGAGCCAGTTGCTGTGCTCATACCACTCGATCGGCATGAGCGTGTCCACGGGGCACACGAGGCCCTCGCTCAGGCTGCGCTGCAGGTTGATGCGCAGCTTGACGAGCGCGTGGTGCACGAAGATCGAGAGCCCGACCGACCAGACGAGCACGATGACGGTCGCGATCGCCTTCCAGTGGCGGCGCACGTAGTACACGCCGATGCGCAGCCGCATGCTGCCTTCAAAGTACTTGAGCGGCAGCAGCCCGTAGATCCCGGCGAGCGGCGCGAACATCCACAGCAGCGTCGTCATCGTGTCGTGGTCAGTGGCGTTGCGGCCAAAGCGGATGCAGTCCGTCGTCAGGTTGACTTCTGCCGGTGGCTCTTGGTTCCCGAGGAGAGCGACGAGCTCGGCGGACCATAACGGGAAGTCCGGGTCCGTCCCAGTCGGCGCCATACACGAGTCCGAGAGCCGCCAGAAGAGCAGGTAGGCGGCGAGCTCGAACACGAGCAGCAGCAGCATCAGCCGGCGTGTCACGGGGAAGTCGCACGTCGACGAGTAGAGCTGGTACGACTCCTCGAGCCGCTCGTCGTGGAAGCGGTTTGACAGCAGCCGCAGGTCGCGCTGCGGGTTCAGCCGCTTCCTCCACGCGGCGGAGCTCGCGGTCGAGATGAGGTGCATGGCGCTGTCCAGGCCGCCGGCCGTGTCCAGACAGGACGAGCGCGACGCGGACGAGCGCGGAGAGGAG
The DNA here is from genome assembly GCA_023338055.1 of Phytopythium mirpurense. Lineage (NCBI taxonomy): Eukaryota > Oomycota > Peronosporomycetes > Pythiales > Pythiaceae > Phytopythium > Phytopythium mirpurense. The sequence continues at coordinate 14,536 of JAADXZ010000536.1, read as the reverse complement.
CCCGACAGCGACACGCGCGCGCGCCGCCTCGAGCTGCCGCCGCTCTCGCTGATGCCCGCGCACATGCGCTGCTGCTCCTGCTGCCGCAGCTCGTGGCGCTCGACGTGCGCGCGCAGCCGTTGCTCTCGTCGCGCGGCCGAGACCTCCGCCTCCTCGCACGAGCCGGCCGTCGACGTGGACGTCTGCCGGCTCAGCTCGCTGCCGTTCGTGCTCGCGAGCGACAGCGGCCGCCGCCGCCTTCGCCGCCTCTCACGCGATACAACCCCTCGGTCCGTGCTACTGTCACGCCTTAGACGCGTAGGCGTCACGGCGCGCGCGTAGTCGCCGCGAAGAGCGTCCATGTCGGTCGGCGGGGTCGCATTCGGCTCGCGCGTGTGCGTGTCGTCCGAGTCGTCTCCGCTTCCCCGCACGTCGATACGCTGGTCGTGACACGTCAGCGCCACGTCCACGCGCTGCGGCCTGCCCGACACCATGGATATGGGTGTCAAGGGAGTCCCAGGGCGGCGCTAATGGCGGCGCTAGTGGCGGCGCTAGCGGCGTCTCTGTCCTTCCTTCCTTCCTCCCTCCCTCCGCCGTCGACTAAGGATTAGGTCCATACAAATCCCAAGTCATCGGAACGAAAGCGAGGAGCTACATTCCGATGACTTGCGATTTGTATGGACCGTCTCCCTTTCGCTTCGAAGCCACCAACAGGGTACATACGGCACCGTAACCACCTACGATGGAGAGGGGTACGCTATGCCGCCTCGGGGTACGTTCCGTCCACCCAAACCTCGGTCACCCCCCATCATCGCGATCTGCTCGGGGCTACGACCAGCCACCCGCACGCCGCTCCCTCGCGCTCCCTCGCGCGTCACACGCCGCGCCGACGCTCCGTCGCTGGCCCAGACGTACCCGCATCCTCCCCAGCCGCTCGCTACTCTCAGTGGTCGCGCTCTCGCGCTCCGCCGCCTCTCCAACCGACACGTTCGGTGCGCCACAAGTGATCTATTCGCGGCGTACGACGCCGCAGAGGGATCTATTCGCGTGCAAAGGCGACAAGGCGCGTCGCAGGAGTGTCCGTTGCTCAGCGTGAGTGTTGGTATCCGCTGCCCCTCGGTGTGTCCGCCGTGTCCGCCTCCTGGCCGCATTCGCCGCGTTCCTAACGGCAGAGATGTCGGGGCCGCGCCCGATCCCCATTTCCAACGGCCGCGGCAGCCAGCGCAGCTCGCCCGCGTCCGACATGCTGAGCCCCTCCGGCGCGCTCATCTCGCACTCGCTGCCTGCAGACGTGCACGCGCGCTTCCTCATGGTCGCGGGCCGAAGCGCCGGCGCGGCCTCGCGCTACCAGCCGCCGCACGCGCCCGCGTTCGGCTCGCTGCCTGCCCCTAGCTTCATGGAGGACCTGCCGATGGAGGAGCTCAGCCTGCCGCCGCCGGTGCTGCAGCGGATTGAGGAGCGTACGCTGCGCCCGGCCTCGGTCATCCAGGTGCGCGCTCACATCCGACCAATGATAAGGGAGCAGTGAAGTGGATTGCTAACGGTGATGACGACTGGGGCGTACGCAGTTTGCAAGCTCGTGCCCTAGCGACATGGGCTACCTGCGGCAGGGCAACCCGATGAGGAATACGTGGTACGACACTAGCCACACTAGCGCCATGCAGGGACGGAGACGCCCGTGGGAGCTAACGCTCGTGCTTGGGACGCGCAGGAACCGCCCGGTCGACGACTTTGACCTGTCCAAGTCGCCGGCGCTCGCGGCCATGTCGTCGTTCCGCGATCGGTCGGGCAGCGGCCGCGAGTTCCCGCGTATCAGCGGGCGCACAGGCGACTACTCGATCCACACGGTGACGGAGGAGCTGCAGGAGCACTTCCGCTTGGACGAAGGGAGCGAGGGGGAGGAGGACGGCTATCTAGACGACTACTACCCGGTCGAGCCCACGCGGTCGAGCGACCGGCGCGGCTCGTACGACAGCGGGATCTTTGACTTGGAAGAGTAGCGGCGCGGACGGCGGCCAGGCCGCCGCTGAAAAGGACAACGACAGTGAAGAGCTCTCTTCCTCTCTGCTGGACACGTACGCTCGCACCAAGCCCCGCTCCGACTGCGGACTCACCGTGGCGCCGACATGACGCTCGCAGAGAGCAAAGCTGCGCGTTGCAAGCTGACAGGCTCGACGACTAGGGACCGGGGCGAACACAGCGACGGACACCACCGACACGCCGTAGCGAGTGCGAGTGGGCGATGATCGAGGCAGGCGAAGACGAAGCGGCAAAGAGAAGGAGCTCGGCGTGGGTAGACAGTGTGGAGACAAGTGCTGGCGCGCGCGTGTGTATTTTATTGGCGACGCGAGCGGAGGGCGTGAGGACAGCAAGGCGGCGCGGGCCGTGGCGGTCGCTCCAGTGTCGAGAGAAGCGTCGGCGGAGTGAGACGGCGCAGACGTACTAATACGTTTTGCATGCAGCTTTTGCCGTGCGAGGTGTTGCTGCTTGTGGTGTTTGAGATCGACCGACGGCGAGTCCGAGCGTCAAGCCGTGGGCTCGACGCTGAACATGGAGTTGGAGCTCACGTTGCGCTGCATGGACGAGTACTCGGAGCGCAGGCCGCCCTTGCCTTGCCTCTGCACGACGCGCAGCGCGCGGTTCTCCTGCCACCAGTCGCCATTTTACCACAGCACCAGCCATGGCAAGGCCGTCAGTCGTTAGTGGGGCTCATCAAGCTCACGCCACTGCCGTGCAAGTACAGTACGATACCTCCTCGAAGGCGCGCTCAAAGTGCTCCTGGCGATGCATGGCCTTGGTCGCCAGGCGCAGACTCTCGTGGCTCTCGGCGAGCTGCTGCTGCTGCCGCGAGTACTCGTCCACGCGGTGGAGGTGTGCCAGGAGCGTGCGCGCCTTGGCGTCCGCCCGTCGCTGCTTGCGCTGCTTGTCGAACTCGAACGACAGTCGGTCGGTCTCTGCAACAGGAGAAGCACGTCAGTAGGAGACGGCTGGCGAGGACAAAAGGGTCGGTGGGGGTAGACTCACCTGGATCTCGATTGGGGGATGGCGGCTCGGGGCTTGCGCGAAGCGGACTGATCAGCGGAGGGAGCACCGTGAGCAAGTTCGCGGCCTCGTCTCGACCAGCGTCTCCTTTGATGGCGTCTTTGGGAGGGCCAGTCTGCACTGGAGAGACGAGCGGCAGTAGCAGCGACGGCGGTGGGGGGGAGGGCGACGCCTGCTGCAGCAGCGCGTGCGAGCGGGCTCGGACCTTCTCAATGTAGCTCTGCTGGCGGTAGATGAGCGGGTCGCGCTCCGGCTGCTCCGTTGGCAGCTCGAGCTTCTCCACGAACTGTCGGTAGTCGACCATCGCGCTTGGATCATTGGCTTTGCAACCGGCTAGCAGGTCACGGATGTGGCCAGGCTCCAGCGCGAAGATGGCGCCACTCAGAGCATCCTCGAAGTCAGCGCGGCGGATTCGGCCGCACGCAGTCGGGTCGCGCTGCTGCAGCGCCACGAGCAGCACGGAGCGCTTGGACCCGCCACCGATGGGGCTTTTGTACCACGGCTCGTCCTTGAACGACTTGCTTCGACGCTCATAGTCGTCGATGTTGCGTGCGAGCTGCGCCTGCAAAGGACGGCGCGACACAACAAGGAGCGGGTTATTAGACCGCGGGTGCCTACGTCGTGACGTATCCAAGTTCGGCACGGTGGGTCCAGCTCTTTCTGAAGCCAGCCGCTTCTTGTTTGGAGCTGCTGGGCCAGACCACCTGTCGACGCGGAACGAGCCGCGACTTGGACTGTTTGGAATGCTTGAGTAAGAGCAAAGCGTCGCACCTCTGCGGTCCTGGCCGCTTCTCCCTTGGGTCCGGCGCCCGGAGCACTCGGCGCCGCCGAGGTTGAAGCTCCGCAGCTGCCAAAGGAGGATACGAGTGGGAGGCGGAATCTGTCGTGTCTGGCGTGGCGTCCATTGGCTTCGCCATTGATCCCACCGCCGTCATCGCCCGCGCCAGCAGCTCCGGAGCCCAGATGCGCTCCGTCTCTCCCGGCTCCGGTGCCAGCAGATCTGCGCTTGCGCCGCGTGGGAGCGCCCTCGCCACGTGGGGCCGCAGGATTTGCGGCCGCTGTAGTAGCCATGGCATTGCCAGGCCGGGTGGGTGTGCAACTCGCCGGCTGGCCGTTGTCGCAGTCGCGAGGACGAGTCGCGAGGTTGGTGGAGCCCACGAGCCCACGCCGCTGGCGCACCGGCTGCTGCGTCATGGGAGGGTTACAGCACTACCGTATAGCGGGGCGTGCAGGGGCGCTGGCGCTAGCGAAGCGGGCTGCCTCGCGCGTACAAACTCTCCAGCAAGAGGTTGAAGTCGACGCTCGGTCTCAGTCGTAAATATACGCGGCGCATCATCCCGTCTATCTACTTCTACGCTGCATGTCAGGGGCAAGGAAATGAAATGGCTACACTATTCTGGGAATAATAATACGGTCGGAAAGCGTTAGCGCTAAACAGACTCGAAGCCCTATCCGCGATCATAGGAGCCAATCAACATGGGCATGCTGTAATCGAGTTGGAGCTGCTGAAGTGTTGCACTAGAGCCGATATGTTGCAATAGAGTGGGCAAAAGCGGACAAGACAATCCACCCTATGAAGCGCAACTCTTATTCCGCTTGCTGCTTTGCAGTGTACAGTACAGTCCACCCTTCGGATGCCATCAGTTTAGTCTGGCCTACAGTACCTGTCGTACGTCGAGTTGTGTACATCGTGACATCGTGGTCAGGTGCCCCAGGTCGCCAACGCACGAGAAATGGCCTTGCAATGAGAGACTTGTTTTCAGTAAGAGGCGATTACAAGGGCAGGGCTCAGGTCGTCTTCGCGTCTGCTTGTGAAGCGAAGGCCGAGCAGAGTAGCGAAGTGGGACTAAAGGTAAGCCTAAAATGCTAATAGTTAGCTGTCATGGACCAACTCTCTATCCCTTGGCATACAAACATACAGTAAAGTGCATTATTTGCAATGAGAGACCCTCACAAAGCACAACAACGCCATTACTCGCGTGTGTGGAGGCACCTTCTCTATACAGTACTTCAGTAAGTACAATACTCAGTACCGTAGAAGGCGGCCGTTCCAAAGTTACATCTGGAATGTTCTCATAGTCTTTTAGCTCCTTGCATCATGGCTAACTTTTAGAGACGCTAGGCAGATGTCTATCGACATCCAACGAACGAGTTGAGTGCAATTTACTTCACTACACCCTGTGCACCGTGCAAGCATTGCTTGGCTTGCCGTTGACTTCGTGGGAATGTCCAGTGAAAGATGCCTCCAAGTTATGTTCAGCACGGATTAAGACAGGAGCAAATGAATCTGCATGACATTATAGCAAGGTGCATGCTGACCCGAATCCGCTCTGTTTTAGAATCTTTTTAGGACTGATTAATCGCTCCGGCTTCTTTTTTAGAGTTCTGAACTGAACCATTTTCACTTCCATTTCGTAAACGAGTCCAGGTAGGTCTAGGGGACGCTACCGTTTAGCCCTAAATTTCACCGGCTGGGAGCGTAAGGGTGGGCGCGCTCCTCCCCCTCAACGCCTTGTCCGCTCCGGTTACGGAACTGTCTTCTACACTTTGGAAAAGCGCGCAGGAAGGCCCTGCCCTCACTCACGAAGGAAGGAAGGCACGAGCGAAACGCCCGACGGCGCGCGCGCGCGTTAATAAGAGAAGGAAGCAGCGCAGGCCTCGCCGCGCGTGTTCATCGCAGGGGAAGCGAAGCAAGCGGCGCAGCACCAGGCAGCAAGCGCCTTTGCCTCTACCGCAGAAGGGAAAGGAAACAGCCGCAGCCGCAGGCGCGAAACCGTCGAGGGGATTGGCGAACTGGGGCCATCAGTCGGCACTTGCTAACCGAGCGAAAAGGCAAAGCCGCAAGAAGTCGTCGTCTCGTCGCACCGCGTTAGCACTCGACGGTAGCATCTGTACGCGCGGCAACGCAGGCAACCAACGGCGGCGCTTGCAGTCTCGAGAAAGGACGCCCGGCAGCACGAGTATGAACCACCGCGTGCAGTCCGGCGGCGGCGGCGGCGGGCGCGCGGGCGGGCAGCGCATCGGGTCGCTGAACGTGGACATTGAGCTGCTGGTGCAGACGACGCAGATCTCGGCCATGCATTTTGGGCGCAAGGCGTCGGGCGAGAAGTTCCACGGTTGGCTCTGGAAGAAGTCTGGCCGCTTCGCCAAGTGGCGCAACCAGCACTTTGTGCTCGAGGGCGCGCTGCTCACGTACTATGACACGTTCCCGACCGACCAGTTCGTGAGCGAGTCGTCGCTCATGCCGCTCTCGAGCGACAACCTGTTCACGACCAAGGGCGAGTCGACGCCCGCGGGCGCCGTGCGCGTGGCGCACGTCGAGACCTCCAAGAAGTCCAAGATCGCCTTCAAGGTGTATGCCGTGAGCGGCAAGATCATCGACCTGCGCGCCAAGAACGACACGGTCTGCCGCCAGTGGATCGACCGGCTCAACGAGGCCGCGCAGCTCGCCAAGCGCCAGGAGTCGATCAACACGTCGACCACGAGCACGGCGTCGTCCACCGTCTCGGCCGGCGCCTACTCGGACTCGGAGCTCGACCTGCAGTGCAACATTGTGGACAAGAGCGGCTGGCTCGAGCTCGGCGACCGAAAGGCGCGGCGGCCGCGCTTCTGCGTGCTGCAGGGCAGCATGTTCACTGTTTACGACACGGAGGACGCGTGGGCCGTGCCGCTCAGCCGCGCGTACGTGACGCGGTCCGAGAAGCTCAGCGTCGCCACGTGCGAGTTCTCGGTCACGACGTCGGCCGGCAAGCAGACCAAGACGCTCATGGCCAAGGCGCAGTCGCAGGACGAGATGCACATGTGGATGGAGGCGCTCGCCAACGCGTCCGAGTGACGGCAGCAGCCATGTGTATAGCATTCGTCCCTTCGTGGAGGCCGCATGGCTCTGGCCGGGCGTCCACGGCGCGTTATCATCCAGTCGGAAGCGACGCAGTGGCCAGCGCGCGGGTTTCAAGGACAAGCAAGTGCGGCTCGGACGAAGGAGCTGGCTTGCTGCCGACCGGTGTGTCACGTGCTCAAGCTGCGAGCGAGCGGCGACGGACCGCGTCGGCTGTGAAGGTTTGGTGGCGGCGTATTTAAGTTATTCGGTTCTCTCAGTCTCTCTCCGGCGGCGCGGCAGGCCTCCTCTGGCCGCGCCGCCGGCAATTTTGCCCCCGCGACCGACGTGGGCGCGGGCGCTTGGTGTGGTGCGTTCAGGCACATGGAAGTCGGTACAAGCAATGAGTACGCGGCGTCGGCGACAGCGAGCCGTACGCAGGCAATACAAACACACATGCACCCAACAGCTCCCGAGCTCCAGCCTCGGTCTCTCTCCGAATGGAGACTCTCCATGTGTCTGCTCTCGTGGATTCTCATAGAAGTACGTTGCAGCCAGTGAACATAACAGCTCGTGGCTTCTGGGCGTCTATTTAAATCCCCAGCAACAGCTCGAGAAGTGTGCACACCAAGGTGGCCGGCCGATGCAACGGCCAGGAACTCGACACAACCATCGCGACGTGGCGCCATCAGCGTCGCCGACGCGTTTCATCCCCGTGGACTCTGATCTATTCCGAGCGACAGCCGACTGCTATAACGTCGTCACTACTAACGACGGCAAGCCGAGCTTGGGACCTTCAAGAACAGCACCCCAAGCCAAGCCGTGAACCTCAGCACTCCATGTCTGACTGACCTCAACTCTTGACGGGGAGAGACTGACGGCCGAGATGATCCTGGACCGCACGACCGAGCGCCTGCGCTCCAAGCACGTGCGCACGCTCGAGCTGCTGCAGCAGACGCTGGACGAGAACGCCGAGCTGCGCGACCGCCTCTCCAAGCTGCACCCGGTAGGATCCGACCCTCTCTCTCCTCCTGCCACCAATTCCATCCACCAACCCGTTCGCTCAACGCTCACGGTGCCATCCTCACCATCCATCCATGGACTGGAAGCAGGCCGCTCTACCCTTCGCACCGACTTCTCCACGAGCGACCGCTGCAAACCCACCGCTGTCCAACCGCGCGGTGGCGCTCGAGGAGGAGATGGAGCGGCTCAAGGCCGAGCACTGCCGGCAGCTGCTCGAGGCGCAGGACGCGGCGCGCGCGCGGCTGGAGGAGCTGACGCAGCGCACGGACGCGCTGCAGAGCCAGGCCGCGTCGCTCGAAACGGCGCTGCGGTGCGCGCGAGACACGCTGCGCCACGAGCGGTTCGACCGCCATAGTGAGGCCGAGGCGCTTCGGTGCGAGGTGCACGAGCTGCGGCGTCAAGCCGAGGTGTCGAGTCTCCAAGCCGACCACCGGCGGCAAGAGGAGAGTCGGCAGGCTCGACAGGAGCTCGAGGAGGCCCGGAGCGCGCAGGGACGGCAGCAACAGCGCTTGGCGGAGCTTGACTCCCGGCTCAAAGATCGCGAGGCGCAGTTGGACGCGACCCGGCGAGAGGTTGACGAGTGCAGGGCGCGCGCTTCGACGATGGACGAGGAGCTGACCAAGGCGCGAGGGGCCGAGCAAGCGCTCGCGTCGGAGCTCTCAGCACTGCGATCGCGAGAGTCCGAGCTGCAGCAGACAGTCGCTGGCCTCGTCCAGCAGCGGCTGTCGTCCGCGGCCGCAAAGTCGCTCCAGACACAGCACGCGTCGCTGCTGGGCAAGCTGCAGGAGGTGGAGACGCGCAACACGCTGTTAGTCAACGAGAACCGCTCGCTCCGGGACCAGTTGGCGGGTCTGCAGAGCCAGATCGACCGCTCGAAGGCTCCGTCGCCGCCTCTCACGACCGGTAGCAGCGTCTTCGCCGTGCACGTGGACCTCAAGCGCGAGAACCAGCAGCTGCGCGCGCAGGTGGACGAGCTCAAGCAGCTGCAGCGCAAGTTCCTCACGACGGCCAAGAAGAAGACGATCGCCTTCCCGGCCCTGTGATCCGTGTTGTTGATACCGCTTGATCGTAGACGATGCATGGAGCAAAATTGCCGCCTCGAGCCGAACGCTTGCCTTGTCGTGGCGACTCTCTCTCTCTCTCTCCAACTCGCGCTCACTTGCAGCGCCTCTCACGCCTCGAGCGAGCCGTAGTTGTGGCCTGCAGGGTCGATGCGTCGAGCCGGCTCTCCGCCGCCTCTGCCCTTGCCATTGCTGCCGCCTTGGCCTCCAAGCAGCGGCTGGTACTCGGTCATGAACTCGCGGCGCACGCGATCGCGGTCCTTGGCGTTGGGCGTGCGCCGCGCGATCTCGGCCGCCTTGATGGCGTTGCGCGTGATGAGCGGCGAGTGCGCGAGCGAAGTGGACGCCAAGTCGAGCGACGTGCGGATGGGCGTGAGCGCCTCCTCGATGGGCGCCAGGTACGCGAAGCCCGGCAGCTTGATGGTCCCGTTGTAGATGGCCGTGCCGACCAGCAGCGTGGCCATGCCCGCGAGCTGCAGGTAGCTCCAGGCGGTCCACGCCTCGCCAAAGCGGCCGTGCGTGAACACGTAGAAGAGCGCGAGGTCCGTGGCCCAGACCGTGATGGGGCGGAAGTTGTCGAGGATGGCGTGCCAGATCGAGTTGAGCAGGTACGTGACCGACACGGCGAAAACGTTGTAGCCGAGGATCACGAGCAGGTAGAGCAGCACGACGGCCTGCGCGAGCGGCGAGGCGCGCAGCATCTCGAGCGCGTCGTCGAAGCGCTCGTTCGAGCCGAGGTCGCTGCCCGGGACGAGGTACGCGATCGGGTACACGACGACGCTCGTGAGCACGAGCCCCCAGAGGCCCTCCATGCCGACGACCACGAGCGGCGGCGCGCTGTCGCCCTCGTCCATGAGCTTCTCCTCAAACACGTACTGCACGGCCTGGACGGCGCAGCTGAGCACGATCATCAAGATGCCCAAGCCTGGGTGCGCGTCGGCGCTGCTCGTGTCGGTGCCGCCGGCGTTGTTGACCTGCTCGTCAGCGTCCGCGAGGCTCGTGGCGCCCACCATGAGCGCCGCAAGCATGTTGAGCGCAATGCCGATCCACATGTAGCCGCGCAGGCGGTCGCGCAGCACGAACACCTTGAGCAGCGCCACAAACACGATGACGGTGCACTTCATGAGCTGGAAGACGCTCACCGTCACGTACATGAGCCCGATGTTGGCCAGGAAGGTCGCGAGCAGGTCGAACGCCGCCGGCAGCGCCAGCAGCAGGTACATCTTGCGCGGGATGCGCGACCGGTACTTCACTGCAGAGTAGAGACACGTCGCGACGGGATTAGCGCCTTTGGAGAGGGGATGATGCATCGACACCGGCATGGAGCCAGTCGGTCTCCTAAGGACGTACTGCCGGCGCGCGCGGTCTGGCGCCACTTGCGCTCGTTATGCCAGTGGTAGGCCCAGTGGATGGGCAGCGCGAAGACCATGGCGAAGAACATGAGCCACGTCTGGAAGATGGGCTTCTCGAACTTCCTGACCTCGCCATCGAGCCCCACCGAGTCAATGCCGTACAGGATCTGCAGCAGTCGACGCGTCCGTCAGTCTCCACGCTCTCAACGTTGACAGCACGCCTTCCTTCCTTACCTTGCCCGTCCTGAGAGATAGAGACGGAGGCGTGGACAGCGCGTGAGTCGCATGCGTTGGCACACAGAGATAGATAGAGAGAGAGAGTCGCTACGTATGGAGACGCACAGGGTGGTGCCGGTGCCCGTGATGAGGCCCATGCCGAAGACCAGCGACTCCTTCGTGCCGCAGCTCATCGTGGACGGCTTGTAGCGAAGCGCGCGAGGCTCTGGGGTGCTGCACTCGTAGACGGGAGCGAGCGAGCGGTGGAATGGACGGCGCGGAGCTCTCGCAACGTCTCAGTCGACGACTGTGGTGGGACTGCGACAGAAGCTTTGGCTGGTTGGGCGCCAACAAGATCCAAGAGCTCTCTTGGCGTCATGCGAAAGTCGGGATCTGATTTAGGCCACTGTTCCTGGTTTTGGAATGGTTACAGTAATCTAGGTTAATAGTGCCAAATATAAGGTGGTCATCAAGATAATATAGGACCGTTGGTAGCCACTCGAAGCGGAAGCGGACAGCACGTAGAGCAACAAGCAGCATGGGCAAGCGGGCGAAGGGCGGCGGTAAGAAGCGCGGCCACGGGGAGAAGGCGGGCGCGCCGGCCGCGCGTGTGAAGCAGAGCAAGAAGGCGAGCGCATCGGCCTCCGGTACTGGCAAGAAGGCGCTGCAGCAAACGCAGCAGAAGAAGAGCAAGAAGGCCAAGGGTGGGCTGTCGGAGATGCAGGCCGAGATGCGGCGGCGGCTGGACGGCGGCAAGTTCCGCATGCTGAACGAGCAGCTGTACACGAGCTCAGGCGGCGAGGCCTTCGAGACGTTCCAGAGCGACCCGGCGCTCTTCGACGTCTACCACCAGGGTTTCCGCGAGCAGGCGGACAAGTGGCCCGTCAACCCGCTCGACACGTTCATTGACTACGTCAAGTACGTAGGCGGCTCCTCTGTGGGGTTCTATACATGCGTTAGAGGTGCTCCAGTGTCAGCTAACACTTGCCAATGGACCTACAGACGCCGTCCGAAGGCGGTGGTGGCGGACTTTGGCTGTGGAGATGCGCGACTCGCCGAGTCGGTCAGCAACAAGGTGCACTCGTTCGACCTCGTCTCCCGCAAGCCCATCGTCACGGCCTGCAACATCGCCGACGTACGCTCTACCGCCACTCTCCTAGTGATGGATGCGCGCTGACGGTGTGGTGCCGCTCTCGTTTATCACAGGTGCCGCTCAAGGACGCGACGGTCGACATCGCCATCTACTGCCTGGCGCTCATGGGCACGACCATCCGCGAGTACGTCCTGGAGGCGCACCGCGTGCTCAAGCCGCGCGGCGTGCTCAAGGTGGCCGAGGTCAAGAGCCGCTTCGAGTCCGCGTCGCTCGGCGGCATCGCCGGCTTCGTCGAGGCCATGCAGCAGCTCGGCTTTGACTGCAAGCAGCGCGACGAGCAGAACAAAATGTTCGTGCTCTTCGAGTTCGCCAAGTCGCCGACGCGCAAGCCGCAGCGAGACGTCTCGATCGAGCTCAAGGCGTGCGAGTACAAGCGGAGATGATCGCGAGACGACGAAGGGGGCGACGACGAGAAAGCAAGGAAAAAGAACGCGCTCGCTGTGATTGCCTTCGAGGAGAGTGTTCATGCAGTCAAGAGCTCGCCTTTGGCCGTTGCATCCGAAGCCAGGCGGTAAGAGGCGGAGAGTGCCCTCAAGATGCCTGCTCGGGTGCCTTGCCGATCAGATGCGGAGCTGGTACTGGCCCGCGCGTGTGACGTAGCGCACCCACTTGGTCGTCTGGTACGAGCTCTTCTCGAAGACCTTGAGGAAGCGCACGTGCAGGCCCGAGGACGTGAACATGGGCACCTGGAACTCTATCTGGATGGGCGGGCGCGACCACATCTTCTCCTTGGTGCTCTTCATCATCTCGACCTCGCAGTCCAGCATGCGCTCGAGCTTGCCCTGGAACTTGCGGATCCGCCACACGATCGCGTGGTTCTCCGGCTCGTGCTTGGCGCTGCGGCATTAGGACACATGAAGGTTGTTATCAGTCGGCAGACTGTCCGTAGCAGGCGCTAGTGGAGGTATCTACAAACTCGCGTACCGGCCGATGGGCACGTTGATCCGCGCACGAGCAGTGTTGGGCGGCGTCTAGAGTCGCAACACGGTGGTTAGACGCTGCTTCTGCATATGTAGACAACTCCCGGCAGGTCAGATATGGTTCTTGTCACGGCGTACCGGGATCTTGATGACGAGGTTGGTGGCGAACAGCCGCGGGCTGAAGAGCGACGCGATCTTGAGCGTGATGGAGAGCCGCGTGGTGCCCTGCTCCTGGTAGGCGGGCATGATCTTGAAGGGCAGGTTGATGTTCTCCGTCACGCGGTACTTCATGAGCTCAAACTCGCCGTCGGGCGGGATGAAGGTGATGGTGCGGTCGGCGTCGAACTTGCCGAGCCGCACGCACCGGTGGAAGGTGCAGTCGTCGATCTCGACCTCGCGCGTGCCGCGCTTCTGGCCCGCGACCTTGGCGGTGGGCGCGTCCCCCTTCTGCATCGTGAGCTTGTCGTTCAGCCCGAGCTTGCACTCGGGCATGCCCGTCAGCAGCGTCTTCATGACCACCTGGCCCGCCACTTCGTTGCGCAGCACCGTGCCGTTGGTCGACATGAGCAGGTTGACGCTCTCGAACACGTCCAGGTACACTTCGTTGCGCTTGTACTTGAGCCCCTCGCGACGCCAGTCGATCGCGCCCGTGATCTGCGACGTCAGCTGTGACGGCTGGACCGCCGCGCCCGCGTCCGTGGTCTACAATACAGTCAACAGTGAAGAGGGAGGGTGGCAGCCGCGGGGTGTCTGATTAGAATGGGCCGGAGGCGAGAAGTGGGAGAGAGAAGAGAGATCGAGGGACACACCGAGAGCTGTCCGAGGTTGATGTACATCTTGAGCACGTCGATGGAGCAGTTCTGCGGGTAGCCGTGGTCCATGGTCTCGTCCAGCAGCTCGTACACGAGCGTAAAGTTGTCGCGGATCGTGTCCTCCGTGTACTTTTTGCCAAAGTACTCCTTGAAGATGCCGTTAAGCTGGTACAGGAACTGGAAGCCCATGGCTACGGCGGGAGACGCCGACGAGTCGGTTAGCACGCTCGCGTCACGCTCTACTTAGCCCCCACGTAGCCGCTCGTACCGGCGTTGATGTTGGCGCGGGAGACGGCGACAAGGTACAGGTTCTCGTGCCGCGTGTAGAGGAAGGAACAGCCGTCGATGATCTTGATGGGCGGCAGTGTCCCCGTCTCCTTGGCGGCGATCACCTGCATGCGGAACGCGTCGGCCACGCGTCGGCCCACGTCGTCGCGGTAGAAGCGGTTGAGCACCACCTCGCCCTTCTGGCTCACGAGGAACACGGCGCTGATCATCGTTCTCTCTCTCTCTTTGTATATCGATATATAAGCAGCAGCGTGTGGTGGTGACGACGGTCAGGGGCGGAGTGAGTGCCGGACGCGCGCTACTCGGCGGGAAGCGCGGCGAGAAGTACGGCGGCTGTGGAGGGGCGGCAGGCGTCGAATCGAGAGAAACCAACAGTCTCACTAAGCCAGAGCTGCCGGAGCCTCTTGTCACGAGGCGCAGTCGGTCCTTCGGCCGCCACGGGCGTCGCTTCGACGGCCTTTGTCATCGCCTTGAAGCGATCCCAAGGCGGCGCGTCGTTTCGCGGTCGCCGTACCGGGTACGTAACGGTCATATACATACATAGTATACACTCTGTACCGGTTACATGTAACAGTGAGTAACCGGCTCTCGTTGATGCAACTTGTTGTGGCAACTATTTCAACTTTTAATGCTGTGAGTTGCGCAACTTCTCCGTTATATAACGACCCATTCTAATAGCTTTCATGTAAAATACAAAGCCTTTAAGTCGAAGCGAATATTTCACATTGAACTGGTCCGCTTTTTTGGGGGAGCTCATCCTACACCGAGCGAACCGCAAACCCAAACACGAAAGAGCAACCGTGCCATGGAGGAACACGAAGACGTCAGCTCCCGGACGCGCGCAGGCATCCGGGCCAGATCGAGGGGCGGGGT
>JAADXZ010000535.1:0-18770 GCA_023338055.1 Phytopythium mirpurense | reverse complement strand
ATGTAGTCGTGGAAGGCCATGGAGCTGAGCAGCAGCACCACGACCGCGCCCTGGCCGTAGATGCGCGTCGACATGATCTGCTGGGACGCCGTGATGTTCTTGTTGGCGAACTGCGACGCGTAGATGCCGGCGACGAGCGGCGCACTGACCGACACGAGCGTCTTGTACGGGTGGTCGAACACGTAGTTGGTCCCGCGCTGCCATAGCTTGAGGCTCGACTTGATGTGCGCCTGCTCGGCGAGCTCGCCGTCGATCGCGGCGAGGTACTTCTTGGGGTTCTTGACCGCGGACGCGAGTCGCTGCTCCGACACGAAGGAGAACGCGGCGAGCGCCGGCGAAATGACGAGCGCCGTCTTGGCGCTCATGTTGAGCCGAGTGCGGAAGGCGCGCCAGTGGCGGTTGGCGAGGAGCGCGGCTGGGATGGTCACCATGAGCGCGGTCGCGCCAGCCTTGAACCCTGAGACGGTCGCGTAGTTGGTGATGCGGTCGCGGGTCACGTTGCGGTTCTCCGCCACCCAGGTCTTGGTCGTCGTGTCCACCATGGTCATGGTGTCGTTGGGTTGGGAAGGAGTCGATGTGTGCACGAGTTGGGTCGTTGGTTAATGAGGGACCGAGGAGCGGAACAACTGCAACCAGGACAGGAGGAGGAGGAGGAGGACTGAATGGATGGATGTCGCTCGATAAAAGACGATAAGCAAGAGCTAAATGCACTGAAGCTGGGATACGTGCTGTTGAAATTGCCTATCGCATCCAGCAATAAAACATAGCCATTGATTAATAAAATGTACCACGTGCGTGCTAAAATGAGCCGTTGAGTGGGATGTTTGCGCCGACATTTTCCGCGTCGTGAACGTCACATCCCTGTATTATATTGATAATTGTATGAGTGCTTCTATTTGAGGACTATCATGTCGGCAGAGTCGACCGACAACGGGCTTCAGCCTACCGTCCATTGCAAGAGAGCCCTACCGGTGAGTAGGTCGGTGCGGTCGGCTCTACCGGTGCAACCAGCTCAGCAAGAGGCGCGACACTTGCTCATTTTCTCCAGCGTTGAGCACGCGGCTTGCGTGACGCGAGACACGGAGAGCACTACGTACGTGTCCATGCAGTTGCTTCAGCATCAGCGGAACCGATTGGAACTGAGACGCGGCCGCTTTCGGGTGCGACAGAGCGCCCTCCATGAACTGGCGCGAAGGTTGGGAGGGAGCGCATGTCGGCACGCATACTGTATAGCATTGCGGACCTCGCTCGTCTACCGCCACCAGAAGCGAATCAGCCGACGGATATGCGGCATGCACGCGATATAATATCCACAGCAAATAATGGACACGAGCGCCTCACATCGACCTACTTAGTAGCGAGCACGACGCAATAGTGATCGCTGCAGGAGTCTAGCGCCCCTGAGGCGCGTCTTGGATACGCAGAGGCGCCTCACGCGGTGGTCGACGAATGGCCATTCAAATTGACCGTCGTCAATGGATCGTTCCCGGCACGATACACGTCGCCCTACCGGACTTGTCTAGCAACAGTGCGCCGCTCGAGCTGCGAACCGAACACCGCGTCACTCTATGTCCCTGTACAAAAACACATTTCACCCTCCCTCCTTGACCAAATTTGTAAGAACGGACCCCGCTATGCACAATTTAATACGAACTGTAAAGAGTTGGATCCGAATAAGAAGTCGAGCGGCTCTCGTGCTGAACTTACTGTCAGCCGAAATGCCTCCAAACCTTGATTGAGCACCAACGCCACCGCCGTTGACGTGTCCTTCGTGGCTGCTCGCAGATCCGTCCGCCGCGCCCTCCCGTCCATTCCCCAACTTGCGCCCAAGCCCACACACGGCCCCCAGCTCCCCCCACCGCCCCACCATG
Organism: Phytopythium mirpurense; assembly: GCA_023338055.1. Classification (NCBI taxonomy): domain Eukaryota; phylum Oomycota; class Peronosporomycetes; order Pythiales; family Pythiaceae; genus Phytopythium; species Phytopythium mirpurense. The sequence goes on along the minus strand of JAADXZ010000535.1, from coordinate 16,899 downwards.
GCCCGCGCCCACCTCGCTTTGCTGGCACTGACGCTCGGCGCGCTCGCCGCTGCCCAGGACGTGCCCGTGTGCACGTACGCCGAGCTGGGCTCGCTCACGACCAACCCCAACCGCACCGCGTGCGCCAAGGAGTCGGGCGTCGAGATGGCGGAGCTCTCGGGCGCGCCCACGGACGCGCAGCTGGCCGTGGTCTGCCAGTCGGACGCGTGCATCGCGCTCGTCAACGCCATCCTCGAGCTCAACCCGGCCGACTGCACGCTGCCCACGAACGAGAACCTGCAGCTCGTCAGCGAGTTCGTCGACCCCGTGGTCGCCTACTGCTCGACGCAGGGCGCGAGCTTCGCCACGCCCAACGCGTCCGGTGCCTCGCGCGGGGACGTCGCGGTCGGCGATGACGACGACGACGTCGACGGCGACGGCGCCTCGGCCTCCGGGTCTGTTGGCTCCGACGGCAGCAACGCCGCCGTGGGGAGCGCCCGCGCGGTCCTCGCGGCCACCGCGGCCGTCGCCACGGCGCTCGCGCTCTACCTGTAGAGCGCAATGTATCCCCGCGAGAGTGTCTGCCCGTCAAGTCCGTCAGCATCAAGTATGAACTCGTCCTAAGTATCAAACAAAGCCAACTGCAAACTGCGCGTGATATAAAGTCAAGTTACACGCACGCGCTAGACGTCCCCGCTGTCTCCCGAGTTGATGCGTCGACTACCGAAGCAAGCAAGCCTACGTACCATACTTACTCGCTGTACATCTCGTCGATCTCCTTGCGGAAGGCGCGCGCGAGCGACGGCCGCTTGAGCTTGAAGGTGGGCGTGGTCAGGTCGTTCTCGGCCGTGAACTGCTCGGCGTGCAGGCGGAACTTGCGCACGCGCTCGAAGCCGAACAGCTTGTAGCGCGTGGCGAGCTCCTCCAGGTCGGCGGCGATGGCCTGCGCGAGCTCGGGGCGCGCCTTGGCGTCGCACAGCGCCTCGAGCGTCGCGGCCTCGCCCTCGAGCCCGCGCTCGGCCGCCCACTTGCGCACGAGCTCGGCGTCCGGCACGATGATGCCCACGAGGAAGCTCTGCATCGAGTCGCCGTGCACGAAGGCCTGGGCGACGAGCGGGCTCTTGATGTAGATGCCCTCGACCTTCTCGGGCGCCACGTACTCGCCCTGCTGCAGCTTGAAGATGTTCTTCTTGCGGTCGATGATGCGGAGCGTGCCGTCGGCGTTCCAGCAGCCAATGTCGCCCGAGTGGAACCAGCCGTCGGCGTCCAGCACCTCCCTCGTCTTCTCGGGCTCCTTGTAGTAGCCCACGAACAGGTTGGGGCACTTGATGAGGATCTCCCCGCGCGGCCGCGGCTCGTCGCGGCTCGTGTAATTCATCTCGGGCACGTCCTCGAGGCAGATCTGCACGTCGGCGAGCGGGATGCCAATGTGGTCGCCCGACGGCATGTCGTCCGTGGAGCAGGCCGTGACGGCCGCCGTCTCCGTGAGCCCGTAGCCCTCGAGCATGGGCACGCCGAAGACCACCTGCGCGAACTGCTTGACGTCCACCGACAGCGGCGCCGAGCCGTTCATCATGCGGCGCACGCGGCCGCCCAGCGCCTCCTTGGCGCGGCTGAAGACGAGCCAGTCCCAGAGCAGGTGCGTGCGCGCCGAGCTGTCGGCCACCAGCGCCGCGTGCTTGGACGCGTAGGCCGTGTCGAAGAGCCACTTCTTGAGCCCGCCCGCGTGCGCCACGCCCTGCGTGATCTTGTCGTGGATGCGGTTGAGCACGCGCGGGACGCCCGGGAAGATGGTCGGCTGCAGCACCGAGAGGTCCTCGAGCATCTTGGCCACGTTTCCCTGGTAGAAGCCGATGCGCCCGCCCACGTAGATGACGGCGGCCTGGATCACGCGCTCGAAGCAGTGCGCCAGCGGCAGGTACGACAGGTGCACGTCGCCCTGCTCGACCAGCACGTAGTTGAGCGAGCAGCCCACGGCCGCCATCATGTTGGCGTGCGTCAGCATCACGCCCTTGGGGTCGCCCGTCGTCCCCGACGTGTAGCAGATGGTGCACACGTCCGACGGCAAGGGAGGGTCCGCGGGCGCGGCGTTCTCCTTGCCGAACGCCATGAGCTCCGACAGCGTCAGCAGCGTCACGTTGTGCTGCTTGGCCAGCTCCACCTCCTCGCTGTCCACGTCGTCCTCGAACTGCACGACCGTCTTGACGGTAGGGCACTGGTCGATGCAGCCCATGAGCGTCTTGAACTGCTCCTTGGCGCAGAAGACGACCGACATGTCCGTGTGGCTCATGATGAACGGGATGGCCGTCGGCCCGAGCGTGTCGTAGAGCGGCACGAGCGTGTAGGCCATGCGGTTGGCCGCGTGCTCCACCAGCACCCACTCGTAGCGGTTCTTGCTGAACACGCCCACGATGGCGCCGCGCGGCAGCAGCAGCCGGCGCTTCATGCCGGACGCGCACGCCTCCACGTCCCCCTGGAACTCGCCCAGCGTCACCCACTCGTAGGGCCCGGGCACGACCTCGCCGGTCGACGGGTCGCGCGGCCGCGAGCCGAACAGCGCGCCCGAGCCGTCGGGGTCGAGGGCGCGCCGAGCCTCCACCAGGTTGGTGTACAGCGTCCACTTGGGGTCGTACAGGCTCGGGATGTCCGACATGCGCACGGCGCCGCGCGTGGCCGTGGCCGTGCCCGGGAGCTCCCGCGAGTACTGACGGGGCGGTGGGGCGTCGTCCATGGTCGGGGAGGGCGGTAGGGCGGAGCGCTCGGGTAGACTGGGAAGGAGGCGAGGGATTCGGGAATGAATGAATGAGCCCCGGGGGGCGATGATGACGGCATGGGATCCCACCGACCGCATGCGTGTCAAGCAGCAGGATGAATATATATGAAGAGTAGGGTACGATGGTTGTGATAGCTTTTGACTCAGTTTGAAAGATGCTTCAAGACTGTAGACCGCAGAAGTTTACGTTAAAACCAGGAGCCAAACCAAACCTTGCATCATCGCGGTCTTACGGCCGACGCCAACACTCTCCCTGGGTGGGAAGCAGCTCACGGTGTGTGTGTGATGGCGAGCCCGTCGCAGGCGCCAAGGGACGGCGCCGAGGCGCAGGGGATGATGATGCTGGCGACGAGCTGGTCCAGCAGCGAGGAGGTGGTGCAAGCGCTGGTGCGGGAGGACGGCGTGCCGGTGGACGTGCCGGACCCGGAAGGCCGGACGCCGCTCATGCTGGTGGCGCAGGACCGCAACGCCGAGGCCGCGCGCTGGCTCGTCGACCTCGGCGCGGACGTGAACGCTCGCAACAAGAGAGGGACGACGCCCCTCATGTACGCGGCGAAAGAAGGGCATCTGGACATCGCGGAGCTGCTCGTCAAGGCCGGCGCTGATGTGAATGCGCGAAACGAGGAGGGACTGACAGCACTGATGGCGACGACCATCCGGCCCTACAACGAGGGCGTCGTTCGGTTCCTGGTAGAGCAAGGCGCCGACGTCAACCCGCCACTGTACCATGGGCTGCCCATTCTGATCCGCTTGATGCTCGTCATGGAACACCCAGCGTCGGACGCCGTCGCTGCGATCCACCTCCTCATCGATGCCGGCACAGACGTGAACGCGGCCAGTGACGAAGGTGAGACGCCTGTTATGACGGCGGCGAAATACGGCGCTCTGGATCTGTTGCGATGCTATTTTCTCGCTGGCGCCAATGCGAACGCAGCAGACCACAACGGCTGGACGCCGCTCATGTCGGCTGCCCAGAGCGGCATCCTGGACATCGCACGCTGCCTCGTTGACGCCGGCGCCGAGGTGAACGCGGTTGCTGCCGACGGGATGACACCGCTGACGTGCGCAGTGGACCGCTTCGGTATGGAAATGATCCGGTACCTTGTTGCCAATGGCGCGGACGTGAATCGTTCCGTGACTGCGGCGCAAAGCGACGGACGGACGGCGCTGATGTTTGCGGCTCAAACGAGCGAGAGCGACGTTCAGTGCCTTCTCGACGCCGGAGCAGATGTGAACGCGTTTGATAGGAACGGGCGAACACCACTCCACTATGCAGCGAGCAGCGGCAACCTCGATATCGTTCGCTGCCTCGTCGAGGCGGGAGCCGACGTGAACCTGACTCGACCCGGTCGATCGACCCCGCTGATTGAAGTGGCGAGAAGCGCCAGCCTCGAGATGATGCAGTACCTGATCCAAGCGGGAGCCGACGTCAACAAAGGCGAAGATTTTGACGGCAGCACGGCTCTGATAAAAGCCTCGCTCCGCAACAGCCTGGACTGCGTGCGCTTACTCATCGACGCGGGCGCGGACGTGAACGCAGCCAACGTATATGGACGAACAGCGCTGTCATGTGCAGCTACGAGCAACTCCTTGGATGTTGTACGTCTCCTCGTCAAATCTGGGGCGAGTCTGAATTCGTTGGAGGTCCGAGTGGGCACACCGCTGATGAGTGCTGCAAGCAGAGGCAACCTCGATGCAGTGAAGCTTCTCGTCGACAACGGCGCTGATGTGGCTGCAGTCAGTGAAGACGGAATGACGGCGCTGATGGTAGCCTCATGGGCAAAGACAGGCTTTGACGTTGTGGCGTATCTCGTTGGCGCTGGGGCGGACGTGAACGCAGTGGACGCGCATGGGTTGACGCCACTGATGTACGCGACGGATCCTTTCAATGCCCACAACTTGTCCAAGACGGTTGGGATTCTTATAGACGCTGGAGCTGACCCGAATGCGACGAGAGAAGACGGTCGAACAGCGCTTATGGATGCGGCGGAGCGTGGACATCTTGAAGCTGTTCAAGTCCTCATCGACAGTGGAGCCGATGTCAGCCAAGCGGACCAACGCGGCCGAACGGCCATGTTCTTCGCTGCCAAGAACGCGCGCTCAAAATGTCAGCACCTGCTGGCCAGGAGCATTTCGCGCCCTCGCGAGACACGTCTCCATGGTGGCGGGAATGCTGTGTCTTCGTGGACGGCGAGAGGCTGGTTCATCCCTCCGTTCGAGGTCGCGCTTCGAGCGGCTAGTGACGTCGGCGAGTACCGAGCGACGTGGCTGGATGCAGACGTCACGCTCAAGCTGTTTATTCCGGATGCTTCACTGGCAACGTTCGACGAAGAAGTGACCGTGTGGTACCAGCTGCGCCATCCAAACGTGATCAAGCTCTATGGCGCGTGCAACCTCGGCCACCACTTTTTCGTCTGCGAGTTCGCTTCCAGGGGAACTCTAACCGATTATCTTGCGGCGTGCGAGAGCTCGGGGATACGGCGCACGCCCTGGAAGTTCCTGCACGAGGCCGCGTTGGCGGTGGCGTATCTACATCAGCGCCGGATTGTCCACGGCAACTTGCGACCGCAGAAAATCCTCGTGGGCAGCGACTTGGCCGCCAAGATCTCTGATTTCGGGCTGAGCGGATCCACTGGGGCAGCAAGTGGTGTGTTCGGCTTGGAGCGCTGGCATTCTCCTGAACAGCTCAAGGGAGGCCCAGCGTCCTTCGCGTCGGATGTTTGGGGGTTGTGGCTGTGCATCTTTCAAGTGATCACGGGAAGAATACCTTGGCGGAGAGGCTTCGGCATAAGAGATGGACGGAATTGGGATCCCTATGGACGCCCAGATCAAACTCGCAATGAGCCGGGGGCTCTGTCGGCTGAACTTCGCTTCTTGGCCTCGCGGATGTGCGGCCAGGACCCTCAAACACGTGTGGAGGCGTCGGATGTCGTTCGTCTGCTCGAGCGTTATGTCGACAAGGAAGCCATCGAGGCACGACCCTATCAGCCAGAACCAGAGCCACTTCTGAGTGTCAATGAGTATAATGACGGAGAGATCTGTCGGGTCTGGAGCAAGTTGAGCGCTCAAGCGTCACGACACGCCGCGCAAGACGTGGCGTCTGTCTTCCTGCACGATATCGAGGAAGTTTACGAGCGTCTGAGCGCATCGAGGCAGCCGTGGACCACGCTGCACCGCTTCCATTCGCTCCTGAAGGACTTTGAGCGCGCGATCGTGCTTGGGTCTCACCAGAACCGGATCCTGCGTCTATCGTCCACCCGGGCGACTGACGGCAACCTCGAGACCTTCCGGAGACGCATTGATGCGTTGTGGGCGACGCTCGACAGCTCTGGAGACGCCACCGCTCCGAGTCGGAGAATGCGGAGAGAAGAGCAGCGTAAGCGGCAATTGGACGTGTTCGTGTCCGAGGTGTCTCGCACGCTGCTGGTCATGAGCGAGCTGGCTTCGGAGGACGACCGAATCGCCTTCCTGACGCTATTGAAACGAGAGATTGACGCCCATGGAGCAGACTACACGCAGGCCCAGCTCGCTGTGATGCAACAAGCCTATGACGACATGACTCTTCAAGCCGGATCGGACGTGCTGATGACCACACCCGCGTGGTTTCTCCCGTGGTACGAGCTGGTCATCGACACGGCCAACTGGCTGGGCGATGGTGGGTTCGGCAGCGTCTATCTGGCCAAGTGGCTGGACTCGGAGGTGGTCGTGAAGCAGGTCAAGACGCTCGGGGAAGGCAACTCGAGCTTTTGGTTCTCGGACGCGACGACCGAGACGTCCAGCTCTGTCGTCGTCGGCAAGTCTGCTAGTGTGCGTGGCGACGACGCAGAGAAGCAGAAGATGCGGCGCATGTTCGAGCGCGAGGTGGACATCTGGTTCGGCCTGAGCCATCCCCACGTCGTCCGCCTCTTCGGCGCTTGCCACGTTGGGACCCCGTTCTTCGCGTGTGAGTACGCTAGCAACGGGTCGCTGGACAAGTACCTCCGCTCTCAACCAGGCGAGATGTGGCCGAAGCTGTACGAGGTCGCGCTTGGCATCCAGTACCTCCACGCACGCGGGGTCATACACGGGGACCTCAAGTGCAACAACATCGTCGTGGGCAACGACAGGCTGGCCAAGGTGACGGACTTCGGGTTGAGCTCAAGCGCGGCCCTGACTGGGAAAGACTCCGCCGAGCTAACGGGTGCGTGGCACTGGGTTGCGCCCGAGTGCCTTGAGAGAGGAGCCTCGGCGCAGTCCACCGCGTCCGACGTGTACTCTCTTGGCATGTGCATTGTGGAGGCCATGCGGGTGGTGGAAGCCGCGACTGTCAAGAAGGACGAGCCCAGATACGTCTCGCTCCCGTGGGGGGACCTGGACAACGCCGTGGTCAAGCACTATGTCGTTCGGCAGCAGAAGCTGCCGCTACGGCCCGAGATATGCTCGGATGATGCGCAGTGGGCGCTGGTGCAGACCATGTGCGCGCACGACGCGGCGAGTCGCATGAAGATCGGCACCGTGGTCGACGAGCTGGCCAAATTGGCGGGCGTTCACGCGGGCGATGATGGCGACAAGGCGCTTCGTTCACAGCCCGTCCAGGCTGTCGTTGAGGATATGAAGCGCTGCTGCTACCGACCTGGCACAACTGCACCTTCCGATCGAGACGTGCTGTTCCAGATCTACGGTCTGCTCTGGGGCCGAATCGAGCACATCGCCCTCGACAACGAGCTCGACGGGGTCGAGAAGCTCCGCCTGCTTGTGGAGCGAGCGGCTTCCGCGACGACGAAGCTGGAGGACGCCGAGAACACGCTCATGCAGTTCACTGAGCACGCGCTGCGGGGCTACGCGCTCCACCGCGAGCTGGACAAGCTCATCGACGCGAATCGCTGGCGCGTGGATGGAGACGACGCTCGCGTGCACGATTGGAAGGCCAAGTGCTACGAGTTCACTGGTGTGGCAAGCGGAGGCGCGTGTTTGGATGGCGTCACCGAGTGATGTACGGACAGACGAGGAGAAGCGTGCGCTATCGTACGCTCCCTCGCTCTTTATTCGCCGTAAAGCAAGCGGGCGAAGTGGTCTACGGCTCGCTTCGGATTCAAATTTACACGCGAGTCTCGTTTGCAGTGATCGAGCGAAGCCCCGGCGTCGTCAACCCATATTGCCGGCGATGTGGAGCGGTCCCATCCAGATGAGGTCAAGGTCGTCGTCTGCTCACGATACCACCACGAGCGCACGCACAGACATACGTTAGAGAGAGAGCGTCGAAGAGCGCAGCCAGAGGCGTCGGCGGCGCTGCAAAGGAGAGGCATGCGCGTCCGACTCACACTCTTCCTTGTGGCACGCCACGACCGCCATCGCGACGAGGTAGAGCACCGCCGCGGACAGGGCCATCTCGAAGGCCCGGCCGAAGGAGACGTCGTCGTCGTCGTCGAGCATCTTGGACTGGAAGAGCCAGAGGAGGACGACCATGAGCGTGGAGAGCACGGCGACGGCCACCATGACCCGGCCGGTCAAGATGACGAGCGACGAGGTCTTGCGGCACGTGATGCCGACGAGCAGGATGGCGAACGCGACCGCGCCGGCCGCCATGCTCATGGAGCCGAACGCCAGCGCCGAGCGCCCCAGACTGCCGCAGGACTTGTCGAGGAACTTGGCGAAGGACGTGGCGTTCATGCCCGCCGCGTGCGCCAGCGCGCTCGCGTAGGCCGTCTGGTTGGCGAGGCCGCCGCGCGCGTAGGACTCTTGGTAGGCGTCGCACACGCTGCGGGCGGCAAAGTTGGACGTGAGGGAGGGGGCGATGGCCGACAGGTTGTACATGGTCGGCGTGTGGAAGAAGTAGCAGTGGTTGGGCGTCCGAAGCGTCGAGTCGTTGGAGGGCGGCGCCGAGAGCTCCACGTCGATGCAGAAGCCCCAGATGCCGGCCGCAAAGTCCGCCTTGGTGAGGCTCTCGACCAGCGACGCGTTGACTACGGTGCTCGTGGACCACAAGGGCAGGATGAGCGCCAGCATGTTGAGCAGCATGGTCGCGAACAGCACGGCGAGCGCCGCCACGCCGAACCACGTGCACGCCATCGCTCTGTAGAAGAGCACAGAGTGGGGGTACTGTATGTACTCAGTGTGAAGTCTCTCGCACGACGCTCGAGTGGGAATGCGCCGCTTGCATGGCGGTCCGTGGCGGAAACGGGACCCGTTGAATGGGTACAGTCGGTGGATTCTTCCGGATCGCTTGATGGTGACGGATACTGATACATTATGCGACTTGCATTGATGTGAGTATTCACCACCAAGCACTTGGTTGTCAACGTCGTGCCACACCGAGGGAGGAGCAAGGCGGCGCCGTCTCAGATTGAAATGGCCACCAACGTACAGTAGGCGAAGAGACTTGAATTGGGTATGGAAGGGTGCATGAGCCCTACCTGGGAATTGAATTGGATGGGAGGGGTCCACTCGAAGCGTCCGCCGTCGCATGCCACGCAAGGGTTTTCCACTCTCACGGCCAGCCAATCTATCTGTCTGCGCCATTGACGAGCGCCGCAGAGAAGCGTGGGGACGCGGACGCGGAGGAGGGCGAGGAGGGCGAGGAGGAGGGCGCTTCACGACGCGGCGAGCGTGCTGAGCGCGGCGAGCGTGGCCGCGAGGTCCTCGCAGGCGCTGATGAGGCAGCTCATGACGATCAGGTCCTCCATGGCCACGCGCTTCTCGCGGTCGTCCACCGCCGCCAGCAGGAACTCGCCGTAGCTCTGCTTGAGCGCCGCGGCCGCCTCGCGGATGGAGAAGGACTCGACGTTGAGCAGCGTCTCGGGCGCCGACGAGTCGCCGCTGGACGACCGCCGCGGCAGCGCGAACCGCCGACTGCCGCCGCGGTCGCTGGCGCTCGCTGTGACCCCGGACGCCGAGGACGCGAGGTCGCGGCTGCTCGTGTCCGTCGTGCTGGACCATGGACCGAAGAGGTAGGAGCCCAGGTTGGACACGTCGATGAAGCTGGACGCGACCGCGTCCTCTGGGACTGCCGGCGCGGGCGGCGGAGGGGGAGAGTGCACTACCGGCATGTGCTCGGCCGCCGTGTCGTCCTCTGCCGAGCCGATCGACGCCTGGGACGCCCGGCGCTTGGCCATAAGCCGCATGCTCTTGCCGCGCTCGAGGGGCGGCGGCGGCTGCGTACTCGAAGGCGTCAGCGCGTCGGCCTTGGCGGCCAGGCAGCTCTCGCTGTCGTACATCTCGAGCTCGAGCCGGAAGCCGTCGTTGAGCGCCTGCATGAACTCGGCGAACGTGATCTTGCCGTCGCCGTTCTTGTCCACGAGCGCCATGAAGTCGTCCACGTACTGGTCCAGGATCTGCACGTGGCCGCGCCCGCCGGCGTACGGCATGAGCTTCTCGAGCAGCACGACCAGTTCGCTCGCGTCCACCTCTCCGCGCCGGTGCACGTCCGCCATGCGGAAGGCCTCCTTCATCTGCAGGAAGATGGCGTGGTCGTCCGCGTCCGAGCTCGCGAACTCCTTGCCGAAGAGCGTCGTGAGCGTGTCGAACGTCTCCTCGACGCCCGCCTCGAACGCGCTCTGGCTCTGCTCCCACGGCACCGCCCGGAGCAGCATCGACTTCTGCCTCGTGAGCGCTCGAGGGCGAGCTGGCGCGGGGCCTAAGGCCGGAGACAGCGTCAAGGGAGGCAGTAGACTACCGCCGCCAGCGTCCCCACCGCCGCCAATGGACCCGTCGTCGCTCGCCGCCTGCTGCTCTTCTTGCTGCTGGGCGGCGTACGCGACGCGAATGTCCTCGTCGATGTGGCTCTTGCGCGCGCGCTGCAGCCGCGTGTCGAAGCCGCTGCGGCTCGCGGACGCCGCGCGCCGGGTGGCGTGCCACTCGACCAGGTCCAGCAGCATGCGCAGGTGCGCGAGCACACGGCGGCTCGCTTCCAGCACGCCCTGGTACTTGTCGCGCGAGAAGGGCGGCTTCCAGAGGCTCGGCTCCATCTCGGCGTCGTGCAGCAGCGTCGCCTGCTCGTCCAGCAGCTTGGGGACGGCCACGTCCAGCTGCTTGCGCAGCTCCTTGACCGCCGAGGCGCTCAGCAGCTGCGACGGCGAGGTGCCCGCCGAGACCTCGCTCGACGAGTCGTTCTCCGTCTCGGTCGGCTCGCTGATGGTGCTGCTGTTCGCTCGGGGCGCGCGCGCGGGCGCCGTGGCCGCGAGGTGGTGGTCGAAGACGCTCTGGAAGGTGGAGCGGAAGAGCGCCATGCTCTTCTGGATGTTGCCGCGCAGCAGGTCGCGCGCGCTGTGCGGGCGGATGCAGAGCTCCACGAGCATGAGCGTGAGGATGCCCATCGAGTTCTCCGTCAGCGTCGTGTACGACAGGGACGAGGTGGCGGTCGCCCTCCTGCCCGAGCGGCACTCGTTGCTCAGCAGCACCGACACGGCCATGTAGGCCGAGACCATGCCCGCCATCTTCATGTACTTGGCCGTGTAGTAGACGTACATGGACCCGGCGGTCCAGACGAACAGCACCCCGTTGTTGAGCGCGTTGTACAGCAACTGGTCGTCCGCCTTGCACACGAAGAAGCTCAGGATGGACGGCACGACCGTGCCGGCCACGAGCCCCGTCACGCGGTTGATCATGTTGGAGTACGTGCCGCCTGGCGGTTCAGACAGACGGTCAGTCCCCGACGACAGTAGTCAAGGCGAGAGAGAGTAGAAGAGACGTACCGATGTGGTAGGTGGCGACCATGGCGATGGCCGTGGGCGCGTTGGAGCCAAAGGTGAAGAGGAAGGTGGAGCAGCAGATGCCGATGAAGACGGCGAGCGTGGTGCGGAAGGAGAAGAAGAGCAGCTTGCGCGGGTAGTTGCCGCGCTCCACGACGCCGCGGCCGACGAGCTTGACGAAGTTGCGCACGCGGTAGCGCGCCGAGAAGTTCTTGTGGTTGAACTGGTCCTGGAACTCGAAGAGCGAGTGCGCGAAGGCGTGGAACGAGTACACGAACAGGTTCATGGCCATGGTCTTGCCCACGTCCTCGGCCGAGTGCACCTCGGACGCCAGCACCTCGCCGCACAGGTGCGAGTAGCGCGCGAGCAGCCGCTCCAGCGCGCCCTCGAGGTGCGCGAACCGCGGCGAGCCCATGCTGCGCACGGAGCGGCGCACGTTGGCCGCGATCTCCTCGAGCAGGTCGTTCGCCTCGCTCTGCAGCACGTACAGCGGCTTCTGCATGCGCTTCATGAGCACCACGTGCGTCCAGTGGCCCGTCTCGCACTGGATGGCGAACTTCATGGCCGCCAGGTCCTGCAGCAGCCGCGCGTACAGCTTGACGAACTGCTTGGCGACCGTCTTGTTGAACTTGAGCACGAGCCCGACGCCCACGAGCTCCTCCCACCAGCAGTTGTCCAGCAGCGCCTGCATGCGCGCGAGCTTGCGGTGCGCGTGCTCGAGCTGCCGGTCGAGCCGCAGCCGGAAAAAGTCCATCTGCTTGATGTCCTTGGCGCGGAAGCAGTAGGCGTCCATGATGAGGTTCAGGATCTCGCGCACGTCCTGCGGCGCGCCCTCCAGCTGCCTGCGCAGCTCGCGGATGGCGCTGTGCGCGCCCACCGAGCAGCCACGAGCGAGCGTTAGTGATCGTGTCTACAGTCGAGAGCGGCGGCCGTGTCGACTACTCGGCGGCGGACGGCGGGACGCACAAGACGGGCACGGGCAGCAGCATGATGCCGAGCGAGATGAGCGTGCCGACGCCGCCCACGACGCTGTAGATGGCCAGGTTGTTGATGAGGTTGTGCGTGCCAAAGAAGCTGTTGGTCAGGTCCTTGAGCTCCGCCTGGAGGATCGGGTTCATCGGGCTCACGATCGTCAGCGCTGCCACCCGCACCAAGCAGCACATCGACACACAAGGCCACGTCAAGCATGGTTAGCCGCTCCCCCCTGTAGGTATATATCTGGTCGAGATGGCCTCGAGGTGGAGGCCGCCACGCACTGAAGAAGAGGCTGGTGCTGACGGCGAACTTCTTGACGTTGGCCTGCGCGGGCGAGATCTGCACGACAAAGGTGAAGACGAGCAGCAGCGGGAGCACGACGCCCCAGTCGCGCAGGCTGACGAAGTAGGAGGCCCCCGTGAGCGCCGACGAGAGCTTGACGAGCGCGCCCTGCGTCAGCGGCAGGGCCGAGAAGAGCACGAAGTTGAAGAGCAGCGCGATGGCCACGCCCACGTCGATCTGCCAGATGTTCTCCAGCACGCCGCCCACCGTGGACGCGGACGCGAAGACCACCATGGTGGCCGCGTACGTCAGGCCGCCCAGGTAGTAGTTGGCCGGCAGCAGCACCCACGTGCGGGGCGCCTCCGTCGACGCGCGCGTCTGGATCAGGCCGGCCACCATGACGCCCACGGCCGTGCGCGCCGCCAGCCGCAGCCGGCGCCGGAAGGCTGCGGACGGGCATCGATCGGTCAAGGCGTAGAGCACCGTTCGTAGTGTGAGGCTGCTGTCTGTCGGTAGAAACGTCGAGCCCCGTCCCTCGTGTACTGCACTACACTACACTACAATTAGCACGGTCGTGGGCGACGTACCGCGCGCCTCCTGGCCGTGCCGGTTCTTCTTGACGCGCGACACGAGGCGCTTCCCGGCCTCGGGGTCCTCGTCCGAGTCGTCCGCTGGCGCCCGGTCGTCGCGCGCGAACGCCGCGGCGGCCGACACGCGCAGGCTGCTGCTCTTCTTTTGCTTGCGCAGGCGGATGCGCATGGACTGCGTCGTGGGCGACGACATGTCGGCGAACGCGGCCGTCAGCTCCGCCATGTCGAGGACATGGGGGTGGTCTTCCAGCCGCGGCGGCGGCAGCGAGGACGTGGATGCGGCGGTGGAGGAGGCGGAGGCGGAGGGCGGCGGCTGCGGCGGAGGCTGCGGTGAGGCCATGTCAATTGCGCACTGCCATCGCGGACCGACCAGCGCCAAGTTGCCGAAATGTCCGAGGAGGGGGGTACAGTAGGCTGGCGTGTGTGTGTGGGGGGGGGTATAGTGAACGCAAGTGGGAATGCCGTGTCTCGAAGGGTCGGTCGACGCAGCTGCGTTTCCCGTGCTTTAGCCGGTACGTTTGGTTTTTAGTGGGCGCCAAGGTGACACCATTCTGCCATCCGGGTCTGTAACGGACGCTGTCTGTCGAGAACGGCGCGCGCTGATTGGCTGTTATGATCCGTGCGCTGAAGAGCGGACAGGCAAACTTCAAGCTGTTACAGCCGTCGAGTCTCGATCGTTGTTGCTTGTTGGCTGGTGCTGTACTGTGCTGTACTGTACTGTTGGGCGCGATGACTCATGGAGATAGAGGGAATCCTAGGTAGGATACGGGTGGGGGAGTGCGACATTCAGGCTCGATGTGCCTGGCGTTGATGGTTCAGGCTGACCGTCAGGCTGAACCGATGCGAATAAGCAGTCGGTTCTGCATCAACACTGTCTCTGCTTTTTGCAATCTTCGAACATTTGTTTCCATGGATTGCAGCACGACACCGGAAACAATTGCGTTGGGCTGGGTTGAAGCTGACTTCAAGCTCCGTACAGTAGAGTATTGTACATGTAGAGTGCGTGCTACACGTAGAGTGCGTGCTGCGCGTACAGTACTGTACCTACCATCTGCTTCGGCGCACTCATTTTGCATGTTGCTACACTTTCTGAACTGGCCGCGTGATTTTTGTCGTTCCGCCTCGCCTGCAAGGTGTTCGTTCTAACGACGCGCTCCAGTTCATTGCTTCTTGTTTTCTTTAACTGGTCGCAAGAGTTTGGCGTTCGGCGCCTCAGTCGCCAGCCGCTGTACTGTAATCAAGCGCAGACGAGTGATGTCACTTGCGCTTGGAAATGCGAAAAGGCAATCGCTTGGGCGGAATGCAAAGCTGTCGGCGCGCGCCCGCAGCGCGTTTTCATGCGTTGCCGACACATTTTCAAGTTATATCAGTTCTTTCCGCGATCAATGGCACAATATACTTATATAACGGACGTTAAATGCGATAGCGCGAGTGACACGCTTAGCGTCAGGTGTCAAGTACCGGTCTAGCGTAACGTTCGTGAGTGATTACTCCAGTCCTGACTAGATCATCGCGAGCAATATCAGTAGTATGGTCATTCGGTCCCCATTCTCAGCGTCAAAATGTACTGCCTCAAGTTAAAAGTCGAGCGTAGCTCTTCATCCTGGTGAAACTGATCGAGCGGGTCCCAGTTTGTAGTCGCCCGTCATCCCATCATCCGAGGCGCCGATTATACTTTCAGAACCGTTCACTTGCCGTTTGTATGCTCTGTCTTTCGTTGGACAAAAGCGATGACACCACCACCCTCTTCCCTCTTCTACGCCCTCCAGCAGCGCCCCACCGTGGCCACGCAAGCACACGACACGGACGGTCGCGACTCCCTCCGCGTCTCTGTCGCCCGCTTCTCGCGGCCAATTCGCGCCCGGACCCCACGTGGGAGGGCCCGCCCTCCGCTCGTCGTCACTCGCCAATTCGCCGCCTGCAGCGCTCTACTCTCTCTCTCACCGCCCTACCGCCCAACCCGCTCGTAGTCCGTGCTCCGCATCACCATGGGCGCCAACCAGAGCTGCGTGGCCGCGGACGGCGCGGACGCGCCCGCCTCGGCGTCGCTCAAGCACGCGCCCTTCTCGGTGGAGCTGCCCGACACGCAGACGGCGACTCGCGGCGCGGCCCGCGTCGTGACCGCCCCGCCGGACTACGACCCCGCGACGGGGACGCTCTACACGGTCCTGCAGGACCGCAAGCGGTTCGACCCAGAGGGCACGCGGCCGCTCTTCGGCTCGCGCAAGGTGGACCCGGAGACCAAGGCGGCCGGGCCGTACGAGTGGATGACGGTCAACGACTTTGTGCCGCAGGTGGAGGTCTGCGCCTCGGGCATGAAGCACCTGCTGCACACGGAGCGTGGGGCGCTCATCGGCCTCTTCAGCAAGAACCGCTACGAGTGGTGCCTCGTGGAGCACGCGAGCAGCCGCATGGCCTACGCGCTCGTGCCGCTCTACGACACGCTCGGGCCGACGGCCATCCCCTTTATCATGAACCACACGGAGATGAAGGTGGTCTTCTGCGGGAAGGCGCAGTTCAAGACGCTCATGGGCTGCATCGGCCAGTGCCCTACCGTCAAGACGGTCGTGCAGTTCGAGGACGACGTGGACGACGAGGAGATCGAGCAGGCCAAGCAGCACGACGTGACGCTGCGGACGCTCGCGGAGGTCATGGCAGCCGGTAGGGCGAACGTGGTGCCCGCGGACCCTCCCACACCGGACGACCTGGCCACCATCTGCTACACGTCGGGGACGACGGGCGACCCCAAGGGCGTGATGCTGACGCACGGCAACTTCATGGCCGAGGAGGCCGCGGGCGAGTACTCGACCAAGACGTTCCCGGACGACATCCACATCTCGTACCTGCCGCTGGCGCACGTGTACGAGCGCTCGCTGCACGCGACCGTCATCCGCAACGGCGGCGCCATCGGCTTCTACCAGGGCGACGTGGCCAAAATCGTGGACGACATGCAGGCGCTGCAGCCGACCGTGTTCGTCACCGTCCCGCGGCTGCTCAACCGCGTGCACGACAAGGTGACGCAGGGCCTGGCGAGCGCGCCGGCCATCAAGCGCGCGCTGTTCGAGCGCGCGTTCGCGGCCAAGAAGGCGCGGCTGCTGCACGACGGCTCGCGCGCACACGCCTTCTGGGACAAGCTCGTGTTCGACAAGCTCAAGCCGCTCATGGGCGGCCGCGTGCGGCTCATCGTGAACGGCTCGGCGCCCATCACCAAGGAGGTCAAGCAGTTCTTCGAGGTCGTCTTCGGCTGCCCGCTGCTCGAGGGCTACGGCATGACCGAGACCGCCGCCGGCATCTGCTGCGCGCTCGACAACATGCCAGTGGGCAACCACGTGGGCGTGCCGCTCCCGGGCGTGCGCATGTGCCTCGAGGACGTGCCCGACATGAACTACACGAGCCGCGACGAGCCCAGGCCGCGCGGAGAGATCCTCATCAAGGGCGCCGTCGTCTTCAAGGGTTACTACAAGCAGCCGGAGCTGACGGCGCAGGTACTGGACGCCGACGGCTGGTTCCACACGGGCGACATCGGCACGTGGAACGCGGACGGCTCGCTGAGCATCATCGACCGCAAGAAGAACATCTTCAAGCTGTCGCAGGGCGAGTACGTGGCGCCCGAGAAGATCGAGGGCTTCTACGT